>QLPN01021753.1:35426-47166 GCA_003314395.1 Albatrellus ellisii
GAGAGATCACTACATAAGGGCAAAGGAACCATCACATGAGGATGCTCAATCAGGACAAAGATGGTGGAATATATTTCCTTCATGGCAGCCATGATGTCCTCAAAGGTGACAAACAATGTGGAAGTGACCTGAAAACAATGTGGTATCAACATAATGGAGAACTCCAATTTCTAATGAACTACCAGTAAGCTGAACTCCAATATTGAGGTGTGAACTCACATGAGATGTTATAAGTGCAGCCTGAGGTGGGCCACAAATCCCCCAATCACCACATTATCACATTGTGCTCCATCCACTTGCTGGAATCTCCTTGAAAGATGTCATCACATCTATTTGATTGTTCCAGCCTTCAGTTCCTGGCAGCAGAAGCTGTTCAGGCTTACAACAATGACCCTCTGGCCTTCACCATGGTCAGTATTAAACTCAGCTTTGAGTCCAACATTGACAATCTGTTCCTCACACAGCCTGATTATGACTACATGGATGACCCTGCCAACTTCCATGAAATGGCATACCAGGTGCCATTCTTCTACATTCTGGTGCATATATGTCCTATGAATTTGTGGCATTATTCAACAGATGTCTGATCAAATTGTTACCTGGATTTTTACATTACTGGTGTCACTGGGATCTCTAGACTGACCATGGCTATGATGCATCACAAGTTGGCCACTTCCTTGCTGGACCCACCATTGCCACCACCTCCCATGCCCTCATCTATGCTGCCTCCATCTCCCATGCTTCCTTCCACCATGCCACCTTCCACTGTGCCACATTTCTCCATGCCACCACCTCCTTTGTCCCTGTCATCCCCATCCTCTACACCACCACCACTATCCCTACCTTCCACATGGCACCTACCACTTTCTACAACCATGCTACCACCTACACTGTCACCACCTGTCACCCCCCTGCTCCCTCCCATGCCACAGTCCCCTTCCATGTACCTACCACCTTCCACACCCCCACATCCATTCCCACCACCATCTCACCTACTTCCACCTACTATCTTGGCAGACCATGGGCACTGAACACTGCCACAGGCCTGGCAGGTGTATGGCCCAAACACAAGGCATGGGCATCTGAAGATGATGCAAGAAAGAGGGCCAGGGCTAGGGAGGGCTGTCATGAAGATGCTGGAGCCACACCTGCACACATTCCCAAGACCCCAGGGCAGGCCTCAGAAATCAGAAATGGACCACAGAAGATCCAAGTCCAACAAGCCAGATGGAGGGGCCACCTGGCCTGAAGGAGCATTGGAGAGAGTTCTGGGCTCAGCCACTGAGGCTGGGCCATCAGGTAACAGTGGTACACAACCAAGTGAGGATACAGTCCTGTGCTTGTATCAGAACTGCACAAAGTGCTTTACCCAAGAATGTGACAGAGACCATCATGTGCAGACTGTGCACAAGGGTCCACAGTTCAGTCAAGTGGAATACCTTGACTACAAGCCCTGCAGATATAGGATGACTCGATGGACTCCCTCATAAGGCATAGACAAAGTGACAGCCATAAGGATATTGTGAGGACTGGAGTGTGGCCAGTGAGGAAGTGTGGCCATCCACCAAGGATCAGGTTCATGGAGTAGGTGAAGAAGTAGGTGGGTTTAAGTCTTGGTGAGGTGCCCAAGAGTGACACACTGACCAAGACCATTTCTCGCCCTCCAATTCATCTCACCACCCCATCCAATGGTATTGATAATGCTATCAATTCACAGCTGGCCCTCATGCAAGTTGTGCTGATATGCCATGGGTGTTTTGCCTGTAGAATGGACTGTGATTGTTGTTGACATCCATTCAAGCTAACTACAGATCTCCTTCCTTTTTTGACTTTGATGCTATACATACACATACATACAGATTTACTGTAAGTAGGCCACACATGTAACAACAATGAATAAGGAATAAGTTGTATCCTCCTCTCACACATGACCTGTTCTCAACAATTGTCACAATGTACTCCTACTTTGTATGATGATGATCCTTATCCTTGCCTCATTGTGAGAAGAATGGTGGCTTTAGAAGCTGTCCAGGGGAAGGGTCCATCAATGGTGTCTGTCATGAAGCCTGTTACATAAGCAAATCATCACAGTATATGAGGTTAGAGTTAAGACAACTGCATCTCAGTGCCACAGAGTCAAGCTGGAAGATGTCTTCCTGCAGGAAGCAGGCAGTGTGATATGGTCAGCTATGAGACATGCACTATGATGCAATCTTTGATGGCATTGTCTGAGATAGTTAGTTACATAAGGGAGTGGGCATAGAATGGTATGAGTTGAATGGCATTTATTCAAAGCACTGTAGGACACTGCCAGTGGAGTACTTAAGACTGCACATGCTGCTGACCAGGATGTTCTCTTGCACACAGTGAAAATGCATTTCCTATAGATTTGGGTATGCTGTATAGTTCATGCTCCTAGACTATGTCAGTCTACAGGCACATTGTCAGGAACTGGGATTTCATACCAATATTTCAGTTTGTTCTATCCATTCCTCAATTGTTCTGCTCCACTTGCACACTGCAGTGGAGCTACTAAGGGGCTGTAACCCCCCTCATTATTTATCCTCTTGTTTCATCAACCATCAGTGCAGCAGTTACAATTACTATAAGAAAAACTTACTATACATCAGAGAGGGGTATCTCAACCTCCTTCATTATATCTTGTCATTTGTTACTTTGCAGCAGTCGCAGTCATTGCTCTGGTGTTCACCTTGGAGGTCCTGGTAACCTTGTATATAGGTGTTTGGCTGCTCATGCACACTAAACCCTAACATTAGGTTGAGATCTCACACTCCAACCTGAACCAATCCTGGCTCCCTCTCCACCAACCTCTTTATGCTAAGAGCAGCCTATTGGACGGTCTTAGGGAAGGTCTATAATGTTACTCCTGGTAACCAAGGTTTGGATGTTGGCTTGATGAACGTAATAGAGGTTCCGAATGACGATGAAGAGTGGGATTAATGATATAGTTACGAGGATGATTCCACCGATAACGATACGAAGATCCAGTTTGACTTAGTGTAAGATGTCTTAGTAGCTTTTAGAGTTCTTAGACTTAGTCAAGAAAGAGTGACGTGAGTGATTGATGAGCTTAGATCAAGCACAGTATAAGGAGAATCCCTAGATTGTGAAGTTGACAAGACTGGGGTTTAAGACCACCAGTTTGTCAACTATTTATACAGAACTAGCGATCTAACTATAGTACAGTTGCGCAGTAAAGCGCAGTAAGTAAACGAACATGTGATGTATGTGGCTCAGCCACGAACGCAAAATGAACCTGAGATAAACAAAAGTAAATAAGGACGAGAAAAGAGAGTCCTTGCTAATTGTATAGTAATAGTCCTTAGCAAGTAAATGTTATAATAAATAAAGAAAGATAAAAGGAAAAAAGATAAGTCTAATATAGTACTTGGAGCTAAGCTCACACTTAAGTATATAAATACTTAAGTACTGTATTAGAGAAAAGAAAGGAGAGTCCTTACTAAGTAAAGTGGAGCTAAGCTCACACTTGTAGTAATAATACTACACTTTACTTGTAAGTAAGAAAAGAAAAAAGAAAGAGAAAGAAAAAGAAACACGTTACAAGGTGCCAAAGCAAGTGCCTCATAACACTTTACCCCAGGGATTTCAGTTCCACATGAGACAAGACACCTTTGTCTACAGAAACCATCCAGTTGAATATCTAGGAAACAATATTGGGAGAGTTACAAACACCCAGCAGCATATTGACACCTCAGGCTTTGACAGCTCAGATATTACAGCCCCCTCCATACACTTTTACAAGTTTGACTCAGTACTCAACACTACCACAGACATCCCACTGCTAGAGGGTATTTTGACTACCCCTAGTATGGCCACTGCCTCCCTTGACCCTATCCCTTTTTCCACACCTCCAGAGCTTTTCCCACAGCCAGAACTTATAACCAAAGACATTGTTATGACTTCAACTTCAACAAAAATGCAGTTTTTAAAAATCAACAAGCTGTCAAAATTCGATGGAACCAAGAACTTCCAAAGCTTCTTTTTATCTTGCATGAAGCATCTTATTGCTTATACAGACCTTCATGTGTCCAACACTCAAAAAATCTTGTTCATTTTGTCATTTATGACAAAAGGTACTGCTCATGCCTACAATGACCACTATACCATGGAACATTTGATGGGTACAGAGTATCCATCTTACAAAGACTTTGTAGCAAACTTAAAAGTGGAGTTTGAGGATCCACACAAAGTATGACAGGCTTACCTAGCTCTTTGACAACTCCAACAAGGGGCCCAAATGGTAGAAGAGTACAATTCAATGTTTCTATCCCTTGTTCATGAAGCTGTGATCCCTGATGATTGCACCAAATTAGATTATTATGAACAAGGGTTGAATTCCAGGCTTGCCAATCATATCTACAACTCAGAGGTTCCAAAAACTTTAGCAGGATGGATGGAGAGGGCAGTTATTTTGGACACACAGTGGTGTGCACATCAGGATCAGAAAAAGCTCCATCTCCCTTTCTCTTCCTTTTCTACTAGCACCCCTTCTCCCCACCAAGACCCAAATGTGATGGATGTTGACAGATGTCAACAAACCTTCACTCCTCAACTGTGATTACAAAGCAGAGAGGGAAATTTTGAGAAAAGAAGGTAGATGTTTCATGTGTTGACAAGCTGGCCATATGGCCAACCAATGCCTGATGAAGACAACAACCCCACATGTTCATGTAGTAGAAGAAGTGTCCTCTTCTACTCTTCCCCCTCCTATTTTGAACTCCAACATCTCATATGCACCCCCTCAAGTTGTCAACTGTATGTGTGCTCACATCTCTGACATTGTAGATGAAGACAGAGAAGAACAGGTTGTACCCCCAGCATATGATGAAGCAGTGGTCTGGAGAGTTTATGAGACTATACATGCACTACTGCAGGAAGGAAGAGTTGCCTTATCAGTCATGTCAGATGATTTTTAGGAAGTTAAAAGGATTCTACATGCCTTTGGACAAATATGTTGTACCCCAGTGATTTGCTCCACTCTGTAACATCATCCCATGCACTTTACCTTGAAGTTCAGATCAGCAATCACTGAGGAAGCCATAGACTAGAAAAACAAAAGGTCCTAATTGACAGTGGAGCTACAAACAACTTCATCAATCATCATCTTATCACCAAACTCAGTATTCCCATGATTCCCCTCTCATGCCCTCACATAGTTCATAATGTGGACAATACCAAAAACAAACTTGGGAAAGCTATGCATGAAGCTATTCTTAAAATGAAGGTCCAAAATCATGAAGAAGAAGTAAAATTCTTTGTCATTGATCTTGGATTAGATAATATCATTTTAGGATATCCTTGGCTTCAAAAGCATAACCCTGATATCAATTAGGTTACATCAAGGGTTTCTTTCACACATTGTCAACCCACCTCTCATTGTGCAGGATCAAGAAGATCACTATCAATAAAGAGAATCAAGTTCAATGCAGGATTACCACTAGAAGGAGGAAATGAAGTATTCATGGGAATACCCAATGCTAAGAGCAGCCTATTGGACAGTCTTAGGGAAGGTCTGTTATAATAATACCCCTGGTAACAAGGTAGTGAATACACATTTGATAAGTGTAATAACTGTTCCTGATGACTATGAAGAGAGGGATTAATGAGATAGTGACTAGGATGATTCCACTGATGACTAGATGAGGATCCAGAGTGACAAGTGTAGGATGTCTTTAGTGACTCTTTTAGAGTGACTTAAAGATCTTAGACTTAGTTCTTAGAATGAAGTGAGTTTGTAGCAAGCTTTAGGTCAAGTGCAGTATAGGAGAATCCCTAGATTGTGAAGTTGACAAGACTGGGGTTTAAGACTGCCAGTCCTTCAACTACTTATACAAAACTGGAGATCTAAAGATAGTACAAGTAAATAAAGTTCATGGATCAATGATGATTGTGCAGCAATCAACAAAGTCACATGACCTAAGATGCATCCATGAATATAGTAAGTGGCTCAGCCACAAGCACAAAATGAATGAGAGGTAAACAAAAGTAAACAAAGACGAGAAAGAGGAGTCCTTGCTAATTGTATAGTGATAGTCCTTAGCAAGTAAATGTAAATAAATAAATAATAAATAAATAAATAAAGATATAAAAGGAAAAGGATCAGTCTTTTATAGTACTTGGAGCCAAGCTCACTGCTGTAGTTAATGCTACACTTATAGTAAGTAAAATATAAAAGAAAAGAAAATGAAAGAAAAAAGAAAACTGTTACAAGGTGCCAAAGCAAGTGCCTTGTAACACCCAATGAAGAATGGGTTCAATGAACAACTCAAGCCACCAAACTTGCCACTGCTGTTACTCCCAGAGTAATGATAATACCAGATGGTTACAAAGTATTTCACAAAGTATTTTCAGAAGAAGCATCCCATTCTCTTCCTCCTCTACACAATTGGGATCATGCTATTGATCTCAGACATGACACTATTCCTGAAAATAATTGCAAAATTTACCCTTTGAATCCTTCAGAACAGATTGCACTTGATGAATTCATCAAAGACATGACTGCACACAGTTACATCCAAGATTCAAAATCATCTTTTGCATCACCATTCTTTTTTATCAAGAAGACAGCAAACTATGACCCATACAAAATTATCACCAATTGAATAGTCTTACTGTGAAAAATCAATACCCTCTTCCTTTGATTTCTGACATTGTTGACAAACTAAAACATGCTAAATATTTCACCAAATTTGATGTTAGGTGGGGGTATAACAATGTCTGAATCAAAAAAGGAGACAAATGGAAAGCAGCCTTCAAAACCAATAGGGGGATGTTCAAACCCCTTGTTATGTTTTTTGGACTTATGAATTCTCCAGTGACTTTTCAAACTATGATGAATTCGGTTTTCTGTGATCTTCTTGATACAGGAAAGGTTTTCATCTATATGGACAATATTCTGATTGCCACAGCAATGGTAGAAGAACACTGCCAACTAACCAAACTTGTTTTGCAATGACTCGCAGATCATTCTCTTTACCTCAAACTGTTACAAGGCACTTGCTTTGGCACCTCATAATGGTTTCTTTTTCTTTTTTCTCTATTTTCTTTTCTTATATTTTACTTACTATAAGCATAGTATTAACTACAGCAGTGAGCTTAGCTCCTACTTATAGTAAGGACTCATTTTACTTTCACTTTATAGTACTTAAGTATTTACATACTTAAGTGTGAGCTTAGCTCCAAGTACTATAAAGACTTATCTCTTTTTCTTTATCTTTCTTTATTTATCTACATTTACTTGCTAAGGACTATTACTATACAATTAGCAAGGACTCATCTTACTTTTGCCTCTGTTTATCTTTGTTTACCTCTTGTTCATTTTGTGCTTGTGGCTGAGCCACTTACTATATTCATGGATGCATCTTAGGTCATGTGACTTTGTTGATTGCTGCACAATCATCATTGATCCATGAACTTTATTTACTTGTACTATCTTTAGATCTCCAGTTTTGTATAAGTAGTTGAAGGACTGGCAGTCTTAAACCCCAGTCTTGTCAACTTCACAATCTAGGGATTCTCCTATACTGCACTTGACCTAAAGCTTGCTACAAACTCACTTCATTCTAAGAACTAAGTCTAAGATCTTTAAGTCACTCTAAAAGAGTCACTAAAGACATCCTACACTTGTCACTCTGGATCCTCATCTAGTCATCAGTGGAATCATCCTAGTCACTATCTCATTAATCCCTCTCTTCATAGTCATCAGGAACAGTTATTACACTTATCAAATGCATATCCACCACCTTGTTACCAGGGGTATTATTATAGCAGACCTTCCCTATGACCATCCAATAGGCCACTCTTAGCACAAACCAGAGAAATGTGAATTTGAGAAAGAACAAGTTGAGTATTTGGGACTTATTATTTCAGCAGGTCAAACCACCATGGACCCAGTCAAATTACAAGGAATTCAAAATTGGCCCACTCCTACAAAACTGAAGGAAGTACATGCCTTTCTAGGATTTGCAGGGTTCTATCAACACTTTATTCACATCTTACACAACCTATGCATGACCTTACCAAAAAGGATATCCAGTGGCATTGGGACCAACCCCAACAGGACACATTTGACCTTTTAAAGGCCAAATTTATTTCTTCTCCTGTTCTCATTTCCCCTGATGTGACAAAACCATTCCAACTGGAATGTGATGCATCAAAACATGCTTGTGGAGCAGTCTTATTTCAAAAATGAGAGGATGGTTTATGGCATCCTGTTGCATTCATGTCAAAATCCTTTTCTGAAGCTGAAGGTAACTATGATATTTATGACAGAGAATTACTTGCCATCATCAAATCACTGGAAGAATGGCAACAATACCTTGAAGGTGCTCCTCATTGTATTACTATTCTCTCTGATCATAAAAATCTTGAAGTATTCAGGGATGCTCAAAAACTATCATGACAACAAGCTCAATGGGCTTTGTATCTAACCCATTTTGACTTTCAGATCAAACATGTTGCAGGTTCAAAGGCTGGTCGACCTGATGCACTATCACAACAACCCAATCATGATGATGGTAGTCATGACAATGAAGATCAAATCATTTAGACCCTTCCTTGTTTATCTGTCCTCTTTCAGCTAACATCATTGACAATGCCTTCTTTCCCCATATCCAAGCCTGTACAGATTTGGATGACAAAGTTTTGGACATATCATGCCTTCTTCAGGCTAACATCTCCAGTCCCACAAAAACCCAGCTTTTACAACATTGGACAATTGAATGGGGGGTGATTTACTATTCTGGACATCTTTATGTCCCAAAAAATGACATACTCAGATGCAACATCATCTAAAGTTTACATAGTACCCCTACTGCAGGACATCCTGGAAAAACACTCAACCTTGTACAATGCACCTTCTGGTGGCCAAAGATGAGGAAATTCATATTTGACTTCATTGATGGTTGTGCCATCTGTCAAGGATATAAAAATTTACCAAACAAGACACATATTCCCCTCCTTCCTATCAAACCCAAACTGACAGCCAAACCCTAGTCTCCATGGATTTCATCATTCAACTTCCATTATCCCATGGCTATGATGCCATAGCTGTGTTTATGGATCATGATGTAACCAAAATGACTGTAATTGTTCCATGTCATTCTTCCATATCAGCTGCCCAAACAGCAGATCTTTACAAAGATCACATTTGGAAAAGGTTTGGTTTACCCTGTTGCATCATTTCAGATCAAGGATCTCAGTTTACAGCTAAATTCACTAAAGAATTATGCTGGAAACTATCTATCATGCAAGCTATGTCCACTGCATGTCATCCTCAAACAGATGGACAAACCAAATGAATGAATCAAGAGCTAGAGCAATATTTGCATATGTTTTGCACTCCCAGACAAGATGATTGGTCCAGTCTTCTTACAACCACAGAGTTTGTGCATAACTCTCATATTCATTCTATGTTGAAGTATTCCCCCTTCTTCCCTCTTATGGGGTATCATCCCCATGCTCAACCAGCCATTTTGGTTGTATCCTCCCTTCCATCAATTTCTGAAAGACTAGTTCTTTTACAGACAATCCAAAAAGAGCTAGCCACAGCACAATTCATTGCTCATCAAACTTGGAAATCCCCTACCCATTATCCTTCCTATCAGCTTCATGACCAAGTTTGGTTAGATGCAACCCATCTCTCCTCTGCCTTCCCTTCCATGAAACTCATGCCTAAATGATATGGCCCATTCCCCATCACTGCCATTATCAATCCAGTGGCATATTGTTTATCCCCACCTGCTCATTGGAAGATACATCCAGTCTTCCATGCTTCCCTTCTTCATCCACATACTGAAACAGCAGCTTACAGACCACATCATATGCCACCTCCTCTGGATCTTGTAGAAGGAGAAGAACATACTGAGGTTGAAAATATCCTCCAATCACAATATCACTGAGGTCATCTTCAATATCTGGTACATTGGAAAGGATATCCATCAACAGAAGATGAATGGCTTCTATGCAAAGATCTGAAACATGCTTCAGAGCTTGTAGTGTCATTCTATTCTCATCATCCCATAGTGCCTTGTCCATTCACAATCTGACTTCCACCCTCTCTTGTTCCTGTTAAAAGGACACCATTAATCAAGATCTCTTTCATGACTTTTGTGATTGACATCCTCCTCATCCTTTATATCCTCATTGTCATTTCTCTTTTTGCTTGGTATACTATACAATTGTCTAACCTTGTCCAAGCTGCCACTTCCCTCTAAATATGTCATCCCTGCTTACCAATGTCTCTTCTTGACCCCTTTCCCCTGTTCTTCCTGCATCTCTGTTCCATCACTCTCCTACTCCAGATCCCTTTGCTGACTTACCTGTGCATATCACACAAATATTCCAAAACCAATCTCCTATATACCCTGATTCAGCTCAAGACTCTCCTATCTTTCATCATCACCATTCTCATTCTTCATCCCCAAATTCATTACACCATAGTGAAATGTTTCCATCCCCCCTTATCATTACTCCTCCCCCAGCCTTACCTGCTCATGATTGCCACATCCAACAAAACACCAATCTCACCCAACAGTACCACACCACCTTCCATGCTCTCAATGTGCTGAACCTATATGATATCAACACTATCCAAATCATCGCCACCCACCTTGTCTTAGGACACCCTATGGCTCCCCATTTTTGTGATGAGTGTTTCAATCAACATCCTTCTCCCCCTCCTATTTTGGTTGCTCCAGTTGTCACACAGATTTTCCATGACCTCCTGGTTGACTACTTCTACAATACCCTTACCCTTTTCCATACCTCTCCCAACCCCATGATACTGGTCCAAGACATTGATCTTGGTGAAAATCCAGTTCAATTCACAGGGAGATATGAGTATCCCATGGCAGAGCCTACACCAGCCAACCACCTAGACCCCATTCACCACACCTACATCACCAATGAGTTCACACATATTATGATGACCTTCCCCACTAACATCCATCTCAATCATGCAACCCAACTTCTAAACAATGCCAGGGTGACAGCAGACATTGATCATTTTTGGGGTTAGTATCATTGTGTAGGGGCTTTGGAAGCATTCCAAACCCATCTCACACATCTATTGTCTCAATGGCATTGGGGTCTAGGTGAGATATCCAACTGCCTTCTCAATGCTGATGCCAAAAATAGGCTCTGCCCACATATGTCATATGGATATATTGCTCAACTCCCCAGTCCTCCACCCTTGCCTGTACCCACTCCCTTGCCACCAGTAGGAGAAATAGCCAATAGGCTACAAGGAGGGACTGCAAAGCAATGTCAACAGAGGAAAAGGGGGCTGCTTACTTGTTGGAATTGTCACCAAGTTGGTCATCATAGGCTCAATTGCATAGAACCTCATCATCTTTGAGCCTCAACATCTGCTCAGACACAATCATACCCTCACAATGAGAAGTATCTTTGTTGCCCAGAATGTCACAAATGGGATGATGAATATCTTATCATGTGTACTCAGGGACAGGAACAATGGCATATCAGGTTAGCAGAAGAGGGTTATGGAGACAATGGGTATGAAGGAAATGACACCAACACATACAATTAACAAGACTTCTTTTTTGAGGCAAAAAAGATGTGGAAGGGGGCTATTGTCAGGAACCAGGATTGTGTACCAATATTTCAGTTTGTTCTATCCATTTCTCGATTGTTCTGCTCAACTTGCATGCTGCAGTGGAGCTACTAAGGGGCTGTAACC
>QLPN01021753.1:47171-62349 GCA_003314395.1 Albatrellus ellisii
CCCCCCCCCCCCCCCATTATGTATCCTCTTGTTTCATCAACCATCAGTGCAGCAGTTACAATGACTATAAGAAAGACTTACTATACGTCGGAGAGGGGTATCTCAACCTCCTTCATTATATCTTGTCATTTGTTACTTTGCAGCAATCGCAGTTATTGCTCTGGTGTCCGCCTCGGAGGTCCCGGTAACCTTGTATATAGGTGTTTGGCTGCTCGCGCACGCTAAACCCTAACATGCATGCAGAGGCAAATGACCCTTCATATCCAATACCAATACATATTACTGACCCTGCCCCAAACGGCGAAACACACTCCTAGCCGAAATTGGCATCCTGCAATAAACCACAATCAGCTTCAGGACGACGCATTATCCACGAGAAATCGAGGAGAAGGACCGTCCTAGAGTGGGTTCAATTCGCCTCACATGCCCAATAACCAATCTTACCATCCACCCAGCCCGTCGTAGACAGTACAGGCCTCACAGATATGCACCGGTAAATGTGAAGGGTGCTACTACTGTGTCCTGCCCATGGATAAGGATGTCCACTCATTGCACGCTCATTTGTTTGCTGTCTCCAGGACTTCATCACGACCACTGGGATCCCACTATCAATCAACAGAGAAGCACATGTTAAACACACAAGGCGATCCAATCCGTGAAGGATCTGTGGAAGCTGCTCTTATCGGTACATTTGTCTTAAAATCACTACTCTGTGTCTTTGGATATTCAATCGGCCTTGTCTATGTTAAGTATCTCCAGCACCGGACCTGTCAACACCACCACAACCACGAAGATGCTGCAGACTTACAATTGTAATTGACTGATAATTGCCAAGACATTCATACATACTACTCCAGGCACAGGTGCATGAAACGGCCTGGTTTGCAACGTGCGTCTTGGCATCACATACTATACATAGTGCTTCGCTTGTAAACGAATATCCATCCCACCGGTTATAGGTACAGTACCTAGTATTTTTTGTTTGTGCATCCAGTGATGCAATAGGGAGGCAAATAAATGTATCACACCTGACCATGCACTTTTTTCTTTTTGAATACGTTTGAGTGCACAAAAAAACGAGCTCACAGAGAGGGAAAAAACCTGTTCTGAACTAGGAATGATCACATTGACCTGGTCACAGAACACTTGCCGCGGTGATACGATAGCGGCTGAGAGCAATCAAAGCCAAGGACAGCCAAGCCACAGCCAAGCCCTTCTCGTTTCTCACGCGCCATGCCCTCGCTCTGGGGCCGTTATATCGTATAATATCATTGCCCATGAAACTGCGAGAATTGAGAAGTCATACTGTGTGTGTCTGATGGTGTTTTGCTGCTAGTGGGGGTTGTGAGGTAAGGGAGTGAGCGGAGTGTGTTGTGGGGGCCAAGCGTGGGTGAAATGGCATTGAGAGACGGCGGAAGCAGGGTCGACGAGCAAATGACCATCATGAAATCTGTGAACTGGAAAGGGTTGTCTTGGCTGGCCCTGTTGGTCGTACTCACTATGCTTAAGGCCGTTGGCTGCCACGCTGTCTCGGATACCGATTCTCTGTACGTCTCCCCTCCATATCCTCTCGATCCCCTCATCTTTTGCTCCAACATGCACAGATTTTTGCGGTACCGTCCAGCTTTCTACTACTCCTTGCCAGTACAGATCCTCGTCACCGCCATAATATGCACCCTCCTCGCCATCCTTTTCATTCATCTGCTCTTCACAGCTAAGCACCACTGCACGCTGGCACCCACCAATTTCGCCCTCCAGATGACGGCTGTCACCGTCCTCCTCGTGACGCATGTGGCCTCGGCCGTCATCATCATGAACATCTCCCAGGAGCAAACAACGCAGTGGCCGTACATGTTTGACTACGTCGCAATCCAAATCCCCCCGCTCGGTGACGACGACTGGGGAGTCCCTTCCCTCGTTGCGTGGTGTGCCACGAGGGCGACTACCTCCATTCTCATCCAAGTAAGTGCTCGTTCGCCTTCATTACACAATGGATCTCCCCTCATCCGTCTGTCTGTCGACGGGCACCCCCAGCTCAGCCACGTCCAGTTCTTAACGCTTCTATACCCATCCAAGCTCGAGACGCGCCTCATATTCGCCCTGCTTGGTGTGTAAAAGCATCATGCTTGCCCATTCACACACCTTCACGCTTCCCCGCATCTAGGTCCCCTTGCCGTCATTGCCGCCGCCACCCAGTTTATCCCACTCCTCCACAACGACATAGCTCCCAAAGTCCACCTCACCCTCGCCGCCCGTGCAACCGCCAATGCATCCCTCTCCCTGCTCTTCACCGTCGCTCTACTGGCCTGGGGCATGTTCATCTACCCCGACCGTGCATGGCGCGCAGAAGGCGGCACAGCAGCATTCGGTGTCAGCGCGCTCGTACTCGCCGTCGCGAGCACCATGCTCTCCCTGGTGTGTCTCCGGCCCGCGTGCCAAGGCAAGGAGTGCACCTGGATGAGCAACCTGCTGTGGTCGATCATCGTCTGGCAGAGCTACCTCGGCTGGTGGTGGTGGGTCGGCACCGGCGCAAGCCCGACGGTCGGCGGCCTTGAGCTCTGGCGCGAGCGTAGGCGGTTCCGCCAGGGCGCACGGAGGGCATTCCGGGCTGCGGAGGTTAACGGGATTGAGACGCTGCCCACCCGGAGCAGACGGAAGGTTGTGGAGGCAGGCCAGTGGTGGGCGTCATTACGGTCCCGACGCGCTATCGCCCGGCGCCCGGTGGAATCGTAGAAGGATCCGGCGGCCGCTGTGGGGTGCATACCCGCCGTGTGGACGAGCCTTCGGGGCAATGTGCTGTCGTGTTGGGCGGGAGAGGACTCGGGTCTGTGAGAATCACGCAGAGGGTAGTATTTGAGGGGGGTAGCGTTCGTGCTTGGTGCCGCCGAATCTCCGCAGCACATGTCTCTCCCAAACTCGCAATTCAGCGGCCGTTGTCGGCGCAGAGCGTACATTTGGGCGACAGTGGGAGGGCTGGCAGCAGAGGGAGCTTCTTGGTTCTTGAGCCCATGGGGCTTCGTAGATGTTACGATACTGTGCCATGTTATCAGACACCGCGATATGTTGTACAACAGTCGCCCTTGCGCTTGCGGCCAGCAGCGCTTGGTCTTGAGAATAAAGCCACTTGATATAGAACGATGTCTACTCTGGACATGATGCCGTATATCTACAACGTGTTTCCCTACACCTGACAATCTGGTATGTGACCAAAAGGCAGCGAGACGCCGAGGCCGGCCCTTAGTGCTCGGCGCTCATTTCAATACACCACACTTTGCATGCAGCGCCTGGCACCAGGAGCAAGAGCCACACCACTAGCATGCACCAAGGAAGCCCTTCAGGGTCGCCGCTGTCGCCGGTCAAGAATACGGCCGAGAACAGCTGCTGGTCAGCATTCGGTGTGTCTCCCTTGCCTTACCAGCGCGACCGGGACCGCACGGTTCGCACAGTCCGCGCAAGTCGGCGCCTGGCTTGACAGTCCGTGCAAACACCGCGGGGACTCACGAGACGTCCGCGCGAATGCTGGGAGGACTGCGTTTCCGTACGTCCAGTTTCGAGCCGCCGATACCAAGTTGTCGAGATACCTTGGCTGTGCTCGACCCGACGTCTGCACGTGCATCTTTCCAAGTGCGCGATTCAGATTGGTGGGAGACGGGAAAGGACGTTGGCATAGGGGGTGGCGATGGCGTACAGCCTGGAAGCTCTCCATTACTGTCCAAGCCAGCCCGTAGTTAGACCAAGGACATGGTGTTCCCTGAGGCTGAGCCGTCAATGAACGACAACGTAAGTCTTCGCTCCAGAGGTTCCGGCACAACTGCCCTTGGCACACATATTCGCCCGCGAGGGAGACAAACGGTGTGCGTAGGATATTATCTGGTCATAAAATGCACGTCCGTTACCTAGGCCCATTCGCATTCGTTATTTATACACATGGCGCTTCATGTCTGATTGTTGTATTGTGCCGCATTGCCTCAAGAGAAATTGCCACCCATGCACTTCACACAGCTCTGGTATATAAATGCCAACATTAACATTGATACCAGCTACAATGGCTATCGCGTCTCTCTTGCTCTTCCCTAACGAACTGCTCATCAAGGTCTTCAAGACCCTCGGTGTTCGCACGCTCATCAATTGCAAATCCGTTGAGTCGCAAACTTACTGATCTGGACTCGTTCTGAATGCTGACATTTGCCTGTCTTGTGTTCAGGTGTGTCGCGAGTGGTACGATGTCATACACAATAGCGTTGAGCTGCAGTATTTAATTGAGCTTGAACGGAATGGGCTGGGGCATGGTCTATTAGGCGGTCAAATCACATTGAAGGACAAGGCGGAAGCTTTGAAAGGGCTGCGCAATAATTGGTCGGGTCTTCAGCATACGAGGTTTTGGAATCTCCCCATCGACATAAACGCGGATTTGAATACTGTCGTGCTTCGTGGCGGTGTGCTAGCTTATTTGCAAGACCAACGATTCCCTGACACTCTGTATTTCATCCGCATTCCATCGCATCTCCGTGCCATGGCACAAGAGAAGTGGATGTTCCAGCTCCCTGTAGGGTCAGACCTGTCCATTGTTGCCTTCAACATAGATCCTGCTCAAGACTTGCTTGCTGTCATAGTGCAGATACATGGCAACAATGATATCAATTATGAATTGCAACTTTTCTCTCTCAAAGGCTCCAGCCCTGAGGGCATCCCACATCAACTGGCACCACTCCCACACATTCATGTCCACAGCTTCAATGACTCTTCTCGTGTGGCCTACATTCATCTGCTAGATGACTATGTCGGGGTTCACATCTCGGTTGCAGAATGCTGCATTCTGAAAGTATGGAACTGGAAGACCAGCACACTCCTAATGGTAAGGTTTATCCTCGAACAACGCACACAGTTACTGAGAACGACACATCTCGTAGTTTATTAATGGACCTTCCCAAAGTCTCGACGTGTTTGCGTTCCTGGGCGGGCCATACATCGCTATGATCCCACTCTCTGTGGATCCAAGTGACACTAAAGGTCTCATCGTCTGTGACCTGAGAGCACAGTGCCCAGAAAAACGTAAGGTGGAAGATGTGCCGAAAGCCTGCCTGTTCAGCCTTCCCTGGGATTTTGGAATATGTCCAGAAATTGCCACCGATCCAGATGCATTGAGTGCGTCTGTGAGCACCGATGCCTTAATCACTATCTCAGTGTCAGACTGGTTCTGGGACACTGAGAGTCCCCATTGGTCCATATACTCAATCTGCTTCCCCATGTCTGCCATCAAGGCACACCTCCACTCCACAGCTGGTGAGCAGTCTGAGTGTGCCATAGAATGGAAGGATTGGGGCCTGGAGAGAGCACAAAAGTTTGAGCCACAGGTCAAAATGGGAACTAGGTTGTGCTACGTATCTGGCATGCGTTTGTTGCTGAGATCGTTCTACAACGGCAACTACAACCATGCCGCGCAGACAACTTCCGTGCTCGATCTTCATCCTTTACGTGTCAATGCAGCAATGGAACTTTTAATTACTCCGATTCGCCGACCCCCGATATTTGAAGCAGACATCCCCAAAGTGCATTATAATAAATGGCGGTGGTTGATGTCTGAGGAGTGTCTTATTCTTTTAGCAACTATCACCCCTAAAGATCTGGACTCGGATGACGGTGCTGACACAAACTTGCTCCCAACCGATTCTATGTTCTTTTTTTCAGAAAGCAACCAGTCTTGAAAAATCAGTGTCAGTTGAGAACGGCATTAGAAAATCGACCTTGTAGAGGAAGACCGTTGACGAACGGGCCCGCGCAGAACCGGGTGCCCAGCCAATAAGCTAGCCCGTTTGCGAGCGTGTGCCCACGATGCGCGCGTCAGAGCAGAAGCGCTTGCAGTAAGGATCATGAAGGGTGGAAGTGGGGTTGGTACCGGGATACGCGAGGGTGAAAGGGAACGAGAGGGCAGATCGGCTGGGGAGGGAGTGATGCACAATGGAGAATACCCTGCGACCGAAAAGCATGACGCATGAGAGGCGGAAGGCAAAGCTGATGCATTCCTGGAGTGGAAGGATCGACAGAGCATTTCCTTGGAGACGTACATCCTGTTGGAGACCTCCTAGATTCAAACAATGGTATACGTACGACAAACTCACATCCAGAAGCCCTCGACTCTGTGTTACACCTTACGCCCATTCAACCTGAGCCCCGGGCTCCCCATCCGTACCAACCAACCCACGCTATCACGTTAACTAAGGAATATATTATCATCATCCTCACTGCCTTCATCTTCAGACTGCACTAATGCACNNNTATGTATTGGACTTAGTCGTATCCAAAGGTTGATTAGTAAGGTGAGTCGATCAAGTGCTCGTGCGGTTGGACATCATGCTCCCTTCAAGCCTGCTCTCTTCCTGAGCCTCTTGCACTCCACGAGCCTTTCGCAATTTCGCTCTTCGTGAGCTATTTTTTCTTTGTGATCCTTGTACTCTCTACGCTCTTCTCTAGCTTGTCATGCCATTTTTGGGTAATTCTGTTGGAGTTTGGTTCGAGAGAGAGAGAGAGCGGACGGACTATAGAATAAAGGATACATTCTACAGTGAGAGGGATAGTGAAAATAAGGGAAGGAGCAGTATAGTAGGTGAGCACTGACCTCAGTTTCTTCATAGAAGACTGAGAGGAAAGAAACTATGTGAGAGGAAAATTCTAGTGTATATACAGTTCGACTGTCTTAACCCTGAGTCCAAACAAGTCCGTGCGTTGCGTGGCCATTCGTGCGTCCGCTAGAGCACGCCGCTGCCACCTTCAACACGTTCGCCACAAGCATCGTGCACCCTCAGGTGAGCGATGTGAATCCTCCTTCCCTGGTCCCTTTTGTCACTTGTACATCACGAGCCATCACTTTTCGTCGACCAACCCACCTTTTTTTTCCCTTCCGTTTTCGTATTGTCCTTCTCTCTCATGCACCTTCCGCGGCCTTCGAGCTCGCATTCTTCGATATCGTTCAACTAGGGTTCGAGTTTCGTTTTCGAAATGAATACACACCTCCTGGACCGACTCTCAGCATTTGTATGAGGGTGGCTGCAATTTGACTATTTTTATTATTATCTTTTTTGCTTCCTTTCGAAACCATCAGCAGGCAACGACACCACGAGCGAACTCGAAGATTCGCGCAAAGGGTTCTGACATGTCCCTTGTCCTGTCAGCAACAGCATACCCCTGCACGCACCCAGCACGTGCTTCCTGCTCATTCACCATGAGGAGTCGCTTTTTTTCCACAGCGGCGGTGATGCAAAAGAGATTTAGCACCATCTCCCCGAGGTATCATGTATTCATATGGCTACGTTGTCGTAAGTCTCAATGTGGCCCCACATTATGTATCCCACACGTTCAGCGATGCTCCGCAAACTTGTGGGGATGAATGTGATGTGCTGTTCGAAATGCTACAGCGCAGGAGCCCAGGCAAATTACAAGCATGTCTCTATCAGTCCAGTCACAGCTAAAGTATCTGTTGTGTACACTGTACAACACCGAGTGCCTCAACTCTATGATATACAAGACTGTCCCCTCAAACGCTCTTGAAAGATATATAAATGAGAGCTCACGCGATGTGCGTGGTAATGTTGGCAGGTGATGGTAGTAGAGATCTGGGTTACAAACACAATCATGCGACACCGTCCGAAAAGAACACCCAGCTTATATTACCATTACCCAATCGCACAATACTCACCAATGAGCAAACTGTCCTCAGCTACTCTTTCTCTTGTGCCCCGCCATCCACCTTCTCGCCTGCTCCATTGCTCGACGATACCCCCCACAACGAATCCATGATCCTGCTCTTGCGTCTATCTTTCTTCTCGCCCGCGCCCTCCTCCACGTTCGTGCTCGCGTCCACTTGCAGCTTCTTGCCATTACTGTCATCGCTCTCCCCGTTCTCTGTACTGCTATCGTTCGATTTCTCCAGCCCAACAGTCAGGAAGTTGAGGACTAGCTTCCAAAACTTGTCCTCATCGACCGCGCGACCTTCCGCCAACATCGCCCGGTCCACCACACGCGCGAGCCTGATCGCTTCTTCTGTATCTCGCCGCGCGACGATGCTGCTCGGCGGCGGGCACTCCATGTCCAGCGCCCACGCGAGACTCGCCATCGGGTGCCGCGGCATGTTGTTGCCCCGATGCTGCGCGTCAGCCACGTCGCTTTCACGGTATTGGTGGGGTAAGTCCCGACGCGCAACTTCGAGGTTACGGGCACGCTTTTTCTCGACCTTCTTGATTGTGGATGAGAACTTCCGATCGAAAACCTCCTTTCCGTCGATAAACCTCTTGACAGCATGCTCGGAAAACTTGCCAATGAGCTCCAGAGACACGTTTAGAGCCGGCAGCTCGCTTTCAGGTTCAAGGGCGCGGACTACGCCTTTAATGGAGATCCGTTCACGAATCATATCCATGTTCTCAGAGGACATGGCCTGATTCATGGACATAAATAATGTCAATGATACAGTAGAATGGACAACGAGAGTATAGATCACGCACCCATGTTCCTCTGTAGACGATCGGGTTCCCCGCAAACACCTCCTTCGGATTACTGTCGCAGAGTTGGCGCGGACTTGGTCCCCATCGAGAACGGAACGGCGGGCCGGTCCCTGTCTTTCCTGGCTCAAAATTTATCCTTTCCGTCAAAACCCCGCTTTTCAGCGGGCTGTCACTTGAACTTAGCGAGGATTTTGAGATAGTTTGGGACGGGCGTGACCCCCGCATGGGAGAAAGACAGTTGGGGTCGCTGTTATCCTGGGCTTGGCGAGTGACATGCTTGCAAAAGGAGGCCATGGCGCGATAGCAATATTTAGCGGCCATAGTAAAAGGGAAAAGCACAGGGAGAATATGCGCAGTATCTATGAGATTGATGAGACCTAGGATGCGATCTATGTGGCAAGACTGACGCACCGTCGTATATCTGCAAATGCACAGGGGTAGGTTTGCACCGTTCTTCAATTCCCCCTAACACAGGATACATGTCCCGCACTTCCGCTTTCAAAGGATATTTCTCGGGGTCAGCAGCCTTGTGAGCCCTAAAAAGCACATCGATAAGGACAACGTGATGCACGACGCACTTTGAATGATGACTCAAAGAATAGATAATGAAAGGCCACGCACGAATATATGACTTCATCCCTCAATACCTCTCTATCACTCACTATAAACATCAAGGGAGGCAAGCCTCCTAAGTACGAGAGTGCCGAGCTTACTAAAGGATGTCGTAACAGATTGTTCGGCGCATACAGCTGCACCTGCTGCGTAATCACAAGATGCTCGCCCGTCTCAGTGTCTAGATTAATAGTCTGATCCGGAGGATTCGAAGCTATGGGGTCGATGTGAAAGTGTGTGACCCCATTCACGCTTCTCCGCAAGTCATCATGGACTTCGCGTGTCAATTTATCCGACGGAGGGGGCCATAAGGAGCTTGGTTTGTGTAAAGATAGACCGGTTGCGGGAATTATATCCTATCCATTAGAAGAATTAAACCGCCGCTGCGAATCAAACGATAGTGGAGGAATGGATATACCGAATGTGTATTTGTAAGGATGCTCGGAAACGAATGGGTGAGATCACACCAGGGGGAAATTAGTATGCCTCCGGCTGGAGGAGGGAGACCCGTATCTCGAATAAGCTGTAAGAGAGCCAGTGAAAGTCCTCCACCAGCGGAGTCTCCAGCAATAATGATATGATTTGGTTGGACAGGCTGGTGCGATGCACCTTCTGGCGGATAAATCAGGAAGAGGTCTTTTGATAGGACAACCCTAAGTTAACGATCAGTATATTCAAACAAGTGGTGGTCTTACATGCAGCGAGAAGATCCTGAATGGCACATGGGAATGGGTACTGTGGTGCCAAACGGTAGCTCACAGCTTTCATAGTCACACACATATTAAGGTCTGGCAGTTCAGATACAGCACAAATACGCGTACCGAGCACGCGTCCGTGAATCTTGCGAGCATATCGCTGGATGCTGTACCTATATGAAGCACGGTGAGCAGCCCAGCAGGAGAGTAACGAGTGGCACCAACCTTTCTTGGTTTACACTTCCGAAATAATAGCCGCCTCATGATAACGGCTCAGTTAAGTGCACTAGCAACATGCTAATCTGAGACAAGACTGACCACCATGAGAGTAGAGTATACATCGCATCTCATCCATCTCTGGACGATATGCGCCATTATCACCTAAAGCAGTCTGCTCTTGCTCTTCCTTGACACTTCCCTGTGCTAAAGAGGTCGGTATGGATGGCAGGGTATTGGTCCTGTTAGTGTTAGTTGTCGTCTTCAAGCCGCCAAACATAGATCCGCTGGCGATGTTTTTTTTGCGACGCTTGGCCTCTTTCCAGTCCTTCTTTTCGGCGATCCATTCTGCTTGTACGCTGTGCGATATAGCATGAGGACTACACGGAGAGAACATGGAACCAGAATAGCAACGTACCCGGGTATGCCCCGCACCTGCCACCATTTCGTGCCTCCGACTGTTCGTCTCATGGCCTCTTCACCACCAAATGCCTTGATCATGTGCACTGCGGCTTCGTCACAACACGATTTCGGGATGTCGAGGCGGATGACATGGGCCGAAGGAGAAGGTATATGGGTATTAGAAAAGTCCTGCAACTCCTCAACGGTATGCCTGAAAGAACGGATTACGTCTTACGCGCCGTAGTGCATACACAAGTCGCTCACTCTGTCGCTGCAGAAAGGAAATGCTATATGATGAACGTCACTAAACAGCGCTAACAAGATGACAGGGCATAAAGTGGCGCGATGTCCCCCCACGAGGACTGTACGCCGCTATTGCTAACGTAGACGACGTACCTTGACGATTCGAAATACCTGGTCATACTTCAGATCGTCCTGCCTCAGCGGGATAGCAGAAGGGCTCGAATCTTTCTTGATCCGGTAATGATTCACGAGCGTCTCTAAAACGAGAGGGGCGATCTTCAAGCTCGTCTCGCGGGTTAAAGAGTTAGACATGGACTCTGAAGCAAGAATAACAAGAATGGGGAATAACGAGTCAATGGAGTGGAGGTGTGAGGTATAATTATAATGCCCAGTCAAAATTCTGTCGAACGGAATCTAGCTTTTGTGACCTCGAGCGATTTCCAGGTGCCACAAAGAAAATAACGAATGTTACAAGAGACAGCTGACAATTGTTAGCAACATTGACAAAAGACAAATGGGTCACCCTCCACGCCTGTAGATCATGATGCTGCTGCAACCTGACTCGGTCTGATCAAAGTCATGACCGCGCGCCTGACTTTTGTGGTCTTGGTCAGCCGAGAAGTCACGACTCGAGACTCCTTCCCACATCCGAGTCTCCTTGCATGCCACCCCACCCTCTACCTAATTAGGAGGCTATTGAGATTTGAGTGAGACGCTAAACGTAGCAGTGAGTGTTTAGTCAAGTTCCTTGTATTTTGCTGATTCCTCCTTCGACAGCGGGGCCACAGCTTTAAGCATTGCACCTGATGATGCTGACGGCCTGGCATTGCCCACCACCTCTATGATACTACGCTCCGTAGTTTTACTTAACGAGTCGATATGCGAAGAGTTCAATGGCACTAGCTGACACATTGTGTTTTTCTTCGTCATAACGCTGATCGTGGCAACTCTTTTTGTTTATGTTGATGCATGGGTCGGCGCCACTGTAGTACAGCGCACACATACCCCCCACCCACCCACGTCCCTGCCGTCTTCTGCACCCGCTGTGCCGTGAACCCACGTCGTCCCTGTCATGCACCTGCCCTCGCTGCTACAGTGGTACTCACACGCGCATGCTGCGCGTGCCCTCCCTCGCTGTGGCATGCACGCCACATCAGCGACTCTCCCTGTCTCATATGCATGCGCACACCTCCGTGAGATGTGCATACTCCTGCCTGCCGTTGTACAACTACGACCTGTTCACTGTGATCGATCACGAAGGACAGACCGACAGCGGCCACAACGCTAATGTTGCACGCTTTCAGAACGAGGTACGCACCTCCGATCCGTTCGCCAACACGCTGGCTGTCGCTGTCTGCGCCCTGCAGTAGCACTGCTTCGACAATGATAAGTGCGTCTCCGCTGGCAACAGCATCGTGACGGTCGCTACAGCTGATGTTTTGTGCTGCAGAGTCAGGCCCTCCAAACTTTCTGCCGTCCTCAACTGTGTTACGCCCATCCACATAGTGTTTTACGTGAAGCGTCAGCTTTGACTACAGACCACAAACGACGGCGCAGCGGCACTACGAGCCGGGTGGGGTGGGTGAGAGGGCGCACGGTCGTGCGTAGCACAGCGGCAAAGAGGGACGCCGCGCGCGTATGTAGCCACGGCGGTAAGGTATGCATGTGCGTGTGCCACGGCAGTGGCGCTGCATGCTTAAGAAGGCACACAGGTGCGCATGACATGGCGGCAGGGAGTGATAGCAATGACACGGGTGATAATGGAGGGGACAGGCGCGGGAAATAGCAATGGCGAGAGAGGGGGCGGGCCAGCGCGAGAGGGAGAGTGGGAAACAGCAAGAGAGAGAGGACAGCATGCGGGAGCAGGGCTAGCAGGTAATGCGACAATGTTGGTGATGGCGCGATTGAGGGCACTGGCATCGGTATGGGTGATGGTGACGGTGAGGGCGAGAGCGAGGCGGCAAGGGCGAGTGGGTTGTCAACACTGGCAGTGAAAGCCCGTACATCCAACCACCTTGCAGCACTGTCTCTCCGGATCTGCCAATTCCCTGACGCATCCGCCTTACAGTGACTTTGTTACGGACTAGTATGCCAGACAGGTGGCTATGACCGTGCAGGATCAGAGGAGAGACTCAAGGTGTAGCGCACCATTGAGACCACAACCAAGATGAGATTCGGGAAAGAACAGGATATGAATAGCATAGCATACAAGAGGCTAAGCTAAGGTCTCTGTTGTAGTATCCTGCCTTTATATACTTAGTACAATCGTAGGTCTGAGAATATTCTACTACAATAAATATAGAACAGGCTATGTATGTGTTGCAGAAAGGAATGTTCTGATAAACCATACAAGGATTGGTAATGATAAGTGATGCTGCAGTGCAGTGCAGTTTAGCCAGTAGATGTAAGCAAAGAAAGAAAAAGTCATAACATAAAGTCATAACAAGCTTTCCCTCCCAATTGGCACACACTGGATCCCATCCCCATTACCTGCTGTTGATCCCACCTCCATTACCAAAGCATATTTTTGCAGACTTTTAAGGCAAACATATCTTCAGCAAGAGGATTAGCAGAACAACTGCTGAGCATGCAAATATCGAACCACTGTTTCCTGCTTTGAACATATGAAGAAAAATAGCGATAAAAGAGAAGTACGTGACAAAGATGTAGTATATGTGTCCAACGTGGTGAGTGAGTAGACAGGACCAGCCAAAGTATTCCAAATGCTCCACCAAAAAAAAGGAACAAGGACGTCTACATAAATACCAAGTGGAGAGGGATTGATTAATTAAAGGAACAATAGGACGCCGGTAGTAGCAACGAGGAGAATGGGAGTAAATGGATGGAGCGATGGCGCTGCACCACTGCTGGCGGACTTGGACGACGGCACGGGGACGGCTGAGGCACCCTCAGACAGAGCTGTGATGCCCGACATAGCGGCTACTTCGTGTGGCGGGTCATAGGCCGAGGCCTGGAGGGCTGGGGGGGAGCGAGTTAATGTGAAGCCAGACGGAGCGAGGTGACGAGCGTACCTCCGAAGAGCGTGAAATAAAGAGCGATGAAGCTTTTGTGGCAGAGCATTTTTAGCGTTTATGAAAAACGAGACTCGACGAGAGTGAGATTACAGGATGGTTGAGAAGACTTTAATTCGATGGAGGTCTCAGGGTGCTCCTTATAAACAGGATCACAATAGGCGAGGACGGGATGATACGTTCTGCAATAAGATGACGGAGTATTGTCTTGAGCGGAACTAAACACCCGTTTGGAGCATCTGATTTATGTTCATACCCTGCGGCCAACCATCCGAGTCCATCAATTGTGACATTGTTATTTTGAAACATCTATATCTGTTTGTCTAGATATGACCCATCATCAGTGTCCTTCACAATACTTATTTTCTCAGCCAATGATTTGATGTTGTGTCGACTCAGTTTTTGGTCAGTAACAATTGAGACGTACTCCCACATCGGATATCACTTGACAATAAATATATCAACAACACAAAAAGTATCCCTGACCTCCGCCCCGCGTTAGTTTTCTTAAAAGCATACATTGTTTGGTCGGGATTCAAACCCACGGGTCAGCGGCGCGGAAATCCTTGGCCTGAATCCGAGGCACCGGATCAGACTAGGTGTATGTACAATACAGTTTGGAAGCATAATGCCTGAGATATTATGTGATTAATACACTTGTCGGGGTAGTAGCATCGTTGCTAAGTATTGAGCTTTGCAAGGAGGTTGTTAGGGTTCAGCGTGCGCGAGCATCCAAACACCTATACGTTCAGGTTACCGAAGCCTTCGAGACGAACACCGAGATAGAAAGCTGCAATTAAGCAAGTACAAAAGACAATGTGAAATGGAAGAGGTTAAGCTACCCTTCCTCGACGTATAGTAGGTGCTTTATATAATGTTTGTCATAGATGCGAATAGGAGAGGTGAAACAAAAGATGTACAGTAAGGGGGGTTACAGCCCCTATGCGGTCCACTATCATATGTCAGTGGAGCAGAATGTTCGAGAAACGGATGGAAAGAAAATGAAACACAACTGCGCGATCTCGATTCTTGACAATAGCCCTCCCCTACACCTTTTTTGCCTCAAAAAAGTACTCTTCAATCATATGCATCAGTGTCATTTCCGTAGTACCCATCATCACCATAACCTTCTTCTGCTAGATTGTGTTAGCTTTTCCCTTATCTGATTAGATAGTGATCACTCTTCTCTCCCTTCTGACACCCATGGCCCACACTATCTTTAGTCAGCGTGGTCTGTGCATGGCTTCAGTATGTATATCAGTAGTGATATAGCATCTGTATAATACAAGTGGACATCTCTTTTCTCTTCTTTGAGAAGCCTGCACCAGTCCTTACCCACTTCCACTTCAACACCCTCCTTTGGCCACCTCAACATGGGCGACCCTATCTTCATCTTTGCTATCATCTTCTCTGTTGTGATCCTCAGCACAACCACTGCCCTCATTGCCTACCTCCACTACTTGCAGTGCCATCATCCTGAGTC
>QLPN01021755.1:6450-165615 GCA_003314395.1 Albatrellus ellisii
CCTGCCCTACAGTACATACATGGTCTGTGCGCAGGTTCCTTTTAGTATATATACTTCAGCTGTATCGTATTTACTCTTCAGCTGAATACATCTGGGATATCTGTTTGCATAAGCGTGATCTCATCCCTTTGTTAGCTCTATCTTTCTCTTTATACATTGTGTGACCTTGCTGGCAAACGTCGGCCTCACAATGAATTGCACACTTGTGGAGACTGCACACACTGCTCACCAATGCCAACCTACCACATTCTTACTGGTATGATGCTATTGAGTATGCTGCTTACTTGCACAACATAGTGCCAACATGTGTGCTCAAAGATGATCTCATGCCAGAAGAATCCTGGAGTGGTAACAAGCCCAATGTTGCCCTCATTCACATCTTTGGTTCAAGCCTTCATCCACATTCTGGACAAGTACCAACACAAACTTAATGCAAAGTTGCTGCTTTGCACCTTCATAGGCTACATGTGCAATTGCCATGCCTACTGCCTGGTACACTGCCCAAGTGGGTACATCATTGAATCATGTGATGTGATCTTTGACGAAGGGGGCCCCACAAAATGCTACAAGTGGATCATCTTTGATCCTAATGTGGATGACTCAGAGTCCCATGAGTGCAATACTCATGCCAGTGACCCACCAGTTTCTCCCATTGAAGCTCCCCTGACTGTGACCCCTACAACAGTGACCACTTCCACACCCAACATGTGACATACAGTGCCAATGGCTCCTACACCTACACCCATGGTGACAAGTCAACCCTCACACAGCAAATGCACACCTATTCATGATGAATGCTACAATGTCTTGTCATACACTTGAAAGCAGAAGGGCACAAACATGGCCACTGACATGCAGCCACCTGCAGAAGATGTGCCACCACTCAATAGCAGTGAGCATGTGCAAGCTGCAACAATTGCATCTGAAAGTGATCCACTCACCTACAAAGAGGCAATGTCATGCCCTAATGCAGCAGAATGGCTTGCAGCATGTGAAGAGGAACTGCAGACCTTCCAATGCATGGAAGTCTATGCAGAAGTTGACCAACTGTGTGATCACAAAATTGTTGGCAGCAAGTGGGTATTCCACATCAAAGGGGGACCAACTGGTGAAATTCAGAAATGCAAAGTGCACCTGGTCATGAAAGGCCTCACCCAAGTTGAAGGTGTAGATTTTGATGAAACATTTGCACCCATCATGAAATTCTCATCACTTCACACAATCCTCACCATCACCACCAAACATGACTTCAGAGTTCACCAGATGGACATAAAGGCAGCCTATCTTAATGGCATGCTTGAAGAAGAAATCTATCTTGAGCCACCCACCAAATTCAAACCCTCAGCAGGTAAGGTCTGGTGCCTTGGAAAATCCATTTACAGCACACACCAAGGTGGATGAGTCTGGTATGAGTGCATCAAGAAGGAATTCAAAGTGCTAGGTTATATGCACTCCAATGCCAACCACTCCATCTTTCTAAAACATGGTGCATCTGGCAAGCTCATATGCATTGTCACAATTTACATTGATGATATTGTACTCACATCACACAGTATTGATGAAATAGAAACACAAAGGCAGTGCTTAAACATTCCTTCAACATGACTGACCTTGGCAAAATTGGCTGAATTCTTGGCATGCAGGTCACATGGGATCACCAATGCAAGACCATCATCCTCTCCCAGGAGAAATATATTGACAATATTCTTTTGGTCACCACAATGTGCACCCCATGGTCACTCCATTGCTCCAATATGAGCAACTTGCAAAGCTTGACACTCCAGAAGTGACAGTGGATGTTCATGGGTACCAGAGTGCAGTGGGTGCACTCATGTATGCAATGTTAGGGATGTGACCCAACTTAGTGTACACCATCAGCATACTCAGTGAACATACCATGACACCAGGCAATGCACATTTCTGCACTTTAAATCATGCCTTCCAGTATCTACATGCCATAGCACATCATATGCTCCTCTTTGATGGCAACTCCCCTGGTGAGTTAACAGGCTTCATCAACACTGATTGGGCAGCCAATGTAAATGACAGGCAATCCATCTCTGGATATGTCTTCATTCTCTCCAGTGGTGTGATTAGCTGGAGCTCCAAAAAGCAAGCCTTGACAGCACTCTCTAGCACAGAAGCCAAATACATCACAGGTGTGCACACTGCAAAAGAAGCTATCTGGCTCTACACCCTCTTTTCCGAGCTTGGTGAACTCTGCAACTCTCCTATGATGCTCTGAATCAACAATCAGTCTGTTGGATTTTGTCTAGTTTTTATGCCACTGAGTAGTTCCTCTATTTATATCTTATCTCCCTACTATATCTCTTTATCTATATCTTATCCTCTTACTACTTCTCATCCATCTTATCTACCATCTTGGCTCTGCTCTTATCTACTCTGGCTGTGCTCTACTGTCTACTTTTGGCCATGCTCTTACTCTACTGCTTTAGGCAGTCTCTTTGTCATACTCTTTGTAGCTCCACTACAACTCTATACTTTTGTCTCCTTATCCACTTTTCCCCCTCATCATCTCAGTCTTTTTCTAAGTCTTTCCACACTCAGGAAAGCACCTCTCTGTCTACTCTGTGCCCTCATGTCTGGCATCAATCTACTCTTGGCTGTGCTCTTCTCTGTCTCCCTCTGTCTCCTCCTACCTACCATTCAATCTCCTCTTGCCATTTCCCTTGTTGCCCTTGCCTGCCCACTCCTGGTTCAACACAGTCCACCATCACCATCACAAAATCCAGCCTTTCATGTGCATACCAAGCACATTGATGTGAGGTATCATTTCTTATGCAAGAAGTACACTGGTGGGGAACTGGAATTGGAGTATATTCTGATGGGTGAGCAGGTTGCAGATGTGCTGATAAAGGGGTTGGCATGGCAGAAGCATGAGCAGTTCTGCTCTGGCATGGGCATCCACTGGTGCACTAGCTGAGTGGGTGTGCTGGAGTTTACAGTGACATGTGACAGTGACTGCATGCAACTGTGACTGCATGACTGCACAACTGCACCACATGGACCTCTTGTGGGACTCAGGGATGATATGGACAGACCCATTACTTACAGAAAAATTCTCTCACACAGTTTTTTTTTCCCTCAGTCTTCTACAAAGAGACTGAGAATATATTCTCTTCATTCTACAGTCAGCTGTGCTCTTTCCAAGCAACCTCCTTCAATACAAGCCTGGTGATATAGATGATGATAGTCATAACCACAACTGTAGGTGTGAGCAGAAGAATGGGGAGGGCAGTGGGCAGAGCCTGCAACCCACACAGATGGCATCTGAGGGCAAGGGGACTGTTACAAGGCACTTGCTTTGGCACCTTGTAGTTGTTGATGATCTATGATTACTAACATACTCTTTCCTTTCTTGATCATTGTCTACTAAACACACATATGCAAGTACATACACACTTCACTTGTCAGATACTACATGGTCTGTGCTCATAGATGTTTACTATAAAAGGGATGTTGTTGTTGGTTTTTTCATTACCTTATGATGCTGACCACACTATTTACTTATTAAGTATACTTATCTCCATCTCATCTTATTGGTATTTCTTTTCTCTTTATGGTTTGAGCTCCTCTTAAACTCTATCCTGCTCTTACAATATCTTCTTTACCTTGTCTTTGTCTCACCTCAGCACTTCTGCATGTGCTGAGCTCTCCCTTTCTTCTGTGTACCCTCTACCCTCTGGTACACATCTTCTCTTATCTTACAGCTCTCTCTCTAGCCCTCTGGACTGTTGTCCTCTTGGCTCTTTTATCTCCACCTGGGCTCACAAGCCTATCTCTACACAATGATGTTCAATCTACCGTTTGCCACTTTGCCCATGTTTCAATAGTTGTAAGTAGACTACAAAATAAGAACTATTCTAGTTCCCTCTTGCACATGACCTGTGTTCATCAGGTTATGGGCCTTGCCCAGGACATTTGCATCTCTCTTCTTCATGTTCTTGTGTCCCTCCTCACATCTCCCTCACTTATATTGTTCTTGACTATCATCACTCTCATCTCAAACACAAACTCCACCTCTGTTCCAAAAATCAACACTATGTTAGAAGGAACTGACACTTACTGCAAATGGGCAAATGCTGTGAAGTCAGCCCTCATCATCATGGGGATTTGGTACACAGTTTCCAAGGTAGCACCAGTTGCCCTCACCAGCACCACTTCCATCCCCAGTGGACTTCCTACTGTCATCATCACTAATCAAGTGGAGCTTGATAAATGGCAAGAAGACAATGACACCACAAAGGTTGTCGTCTCCATGGCTTGTGGGGACCAACCATGTTCACTGATTGCCAGCAATATGATGGCTGCCAAAGCTGCATGGGAGGAGTTGTGAAGTGCTTATGGTGTACAGTCTGCTATTGTCATGTTTGTTGATTTCCAAGCTCTCTTTACTAGCAAATATGACATAGGCTCACCTCTTACTCCCCAAATTGATGCCCTATTAGTTGTGCACAATCAACTCACTGCCTTGGGTGATGTGGTCACCAATCAACATATGTGCTTCATCCTCCTACATGCACTACCACTGTATGGAAGTGATGTGGGCTTCTGTGTGAGTTTGAGTATATGGTGTTTAGATGTGTAAGGGAAGAGCAGCAGGCTCCTAGATTTGAACATGTAATGTGAAAGCAAAGTGAAAATGGATAGTGGCAGGCTCATAGTATAATATCTGTGTGAGGGTTGGTCTTGTAGCTGAGGTAACTAGTAGCTTGTAGGTAGCTCATAGGTAACTGAAGAGGAGAGGCACACCCCAGACTCCTTAAATACTGTAGTCACATATGTACCTCATTCCATCTCAGAGCTCTGTCTCCTTGGCAGCATTCACATAGGTGTAGTATAGTATGTTATAGTTGTATTGTACTATGTGCTGCCAGATTATTCCAGTGCATGGCTGTAAAGTAAGTAAGTAACCTAGATTGTATGTCCAAGATTGTCAGTAGCCTGCTTGCAGGTCTTACACCACCATCCTGGGGAAGCCTTGCCACTGTGGTCCTTGGGAGCACTGACCTAGCTACACTATCAATCTCCATTGTTTGTGGTCACATCCTTGGTGAAGAAGCATGTATGAAGTCCAAGACTGCCCTCCCCACTTTCCAGCACATGGCTCCAGCCATCACAGGTCACTGCAATGGTGTATTTTGCTCCCACTGCAAATGTCAGAACCATGTGATTGACTCTTGTTGGATGTTGTATTGGATGCCAGCTGATGTGAAAGCTAGACTGGAGAAGGATAAAGACAAAAAGGGGGATGATACAGGAGGGGCTAACATAAATACCTTGTCTTCCAGTTCTACAATTGATGCCTGCTTCTATGGTGGAGAGTCCAGCCAATGGATGCTGGACTCTGGGTGTATGGATCACATTACTCCACATCTTGGCAACCTGTCACCCCATCTCTCCACACCCTTGTGCTCAGTCACTGTTGGTAATGGCACCTCCATTTCCTGTGTCAGTACTGGCTCTAGCATGTTCCAACATACCATGGATGATGACAGTGTCATAACCATCTCCCTCTCTGAGGTGCTCCATGTCCCTAATGCATCAGGATGGTTCCTGTCTGTGAGCAAACTTGACCACCTTGGTTTCTGTGTCATCTACAAAGCAGGAACCTGTGTCATCAGCAAGGGTGCAAAACATCTTTGTGTTGGCTGTCTCCTCCATGGCACTTGCTGGGTGATGCTTCACTCTACCACTCACCTTCATCCTGCCTCTGCATCTCTGGCACAAGTGCCTTGGACACCTCTCTGAATCTGTCATCTCCTGGATCAGTACCTCCCAGCTGTCAGGGTTTTCCTCACCTTCATGCATGGCTGACCCTTCCCCCTGTCCTGGGTGCCTCCTTGGCAAGTTGCCTCATCTGCCATTTTGAGTATCATGCTCTTGTGCAGCCACCCCTCTTGACCTCATTGTAAGGGTTCAGCACATGAATGGCAGCCAAATCCTATGGACAGGAGGTCTTGGAGTGTATCAAAGCTTAGTACATGGTTAGAATGCTTCTAAGGAAGACAAGGATTCCCCTCCTATAGGAAAGGGGATTAAAAGCCTTCTAGCAAATCAGGGAAGACAAGAGACAGATTCAGAGAGAGTGCCTGGCCAGGACACACAGTGAGCAGATGAGAAGGAGTCTTATTGTCAAGGACACCAGTAAACTGAATAGCCAGAAAACAAGAGGATAAGCTAAGGAGTCAAGGTAATAATGGTAAAACATATATATACTGTACTAGTTCAGGCAGGCAAGGACCTTCCCTAGATATAAGAGTCAATCAGGTAGCCTGAGGCAGTGGAATATAAGATGGTATTGTAAAGTATCCTAGGATGAAAAAGGAAGGTAATCTGTCAATGGGATCTGATTGAGAATTAGAGAAGATGTAATAATAGAATGAAAGAAGGAATGATGTCATCAACTATTTGCATGTGCTATTGGTATATTTGAGATAAGTTATGCTAAGAGTGGCCTATTGGATGGTCTTAGGGAAGGTCTGCTATAACAATACCCCTGGTAACAAGGTAATTTGATAAGCATAGTGACTGTTCCTGATGACAATGAAGAGAGGGATCAACAAGGTAGTGATGAGGATTATACCACCAATGACTAAATGAAGATCCAGAGTGACAAGTTTAGGATGTCTTAGCAACACTTTAAAGTGACTTTAGAGATCTTAGACTTAGTTCTTAGAGTGAAGTGAGTTTTGTAACAAGCTTAAGTCAAGTGCAGTATAGGAGAATCCCTAGATTGTGAAGTTGACAAGACTGGGTTTTAAGACCACCAGTCTTTCAAGTACTTATACAAATCCCGAGTGCTAAAGATAGTACAAGTAGTTAAGGTTCATGGATCAATGATGATTGTGCAGCAATCAATGAAGTCACATGACCAGAGACATGTCCATGAATGTAGTAAGTGTTACAAGGCACTTGCTTTGGCACTTCATAATGTGTTCTCTTTTTTCTGTTCCTTTTTTTATCTTATCTTACTTACTAGTAAAGTGTAGTATTATTACTACAAGTGTGAGCTTAGCTCCACTTTACTTAGTAAGGACTCTATCTCATTTTCTCTTTATAGTACTACAGTATTTATTACTGCACTGTGAGTTTTACTCCAAGTACTATAAAGACTTATCTTTTCCTTTTATTCTTCTTTATTTATTATAACATTTACTTGCTAAGGACTATCACTATACAATTAGCAAGGACTCACCTTCTTCATCCTTATTTTCTTTTGTTTACCTTGTGTTCATTTCATGCTTGTGGCTGAGCCACCTACTTATTCATGGACATGTCATTACTGCAAATTACTGTGCATTCATCATTGATCAATGAACCTAGCTATATTTAGATCTCCAGTTTTGTATAAATAGTTGAAAGACTGGTGGTCTTAAACCCCAGTCTTGTCAACCTCACAATCCAGGGATTTTCCTACACTGCACTTGACCTAAGCTCACCACAAACTCACTTCACTCTAAGAACTAAGTCTAAGATCTCTAAGTCACTCTAAGCATCACTAAGACATCATAAACTCATCACTCTGGATCCTCATTTAGTCATTGGTGGAATCATCCTCATCACTATCTTGTTGATCCCTCTCTTCATTGTCATCAGGAATGGTTATTACACTTATCAAGTGCATATCCACCACCTTGTTACCAGGGGTATTATCATAACTGACCTTCCCTAAGACCATCCAATAGGCTGCTCTTAGCAGTAAGTGGCTCAGCCACAAGTGCAAAATGAACCAGAGGTAAACAAAGATAAACAGAGGCAAGATAAAATGAGTCCTTGTTAATTGTATAGTAGTAGTCCTTAGCAAGTAAATCTAGATAAATAAAGAAAAGAAAAAAGGAAAAGGTAAGTCTTTATAGTATTTGGAGCTAAGCTCATAGCACAGTAATAAATACTGTAATACTATAAAGAGAAAGAGAGATAGAGTCCTTACTAAGTAAAGCTCACACTTGTAGTAATAATACTACACTTTACTAGTAAGTAAGATAAAAGGAAAAAAGAAAAAGAAAAAAGAAAACAAACATTACAAGGTGCCAAAGCAAGTGCCTTGTAACAAGTAAATGAATGTCTGTTATTGGGTGAATAGTTGGTTGTGCTTATATAAGCACAATACTTGCTTAATAACAGTTGGTTGTAATTAAGACATGTTAAAGCCATATGAAATCAAGAAAAAGAATAGAAAATAAAGGGAGTGGTAGAGCATACCACCTTATGATTGTGACACTTGTCCACTCAGACCTTGTAGGCCCTATTGTTCGTGCCGGTTATGGCAGACAACACACATAAGCATAAGGGATATCATTAAGACGTATGGCAGCATGGCTGCAGCAACGATAAGTAGTTGTGAACAGAGGGTTGTCACAAGTGAGAGAGAGAGAGTCAGTTGTCTGAAGATGACAACTGAGATAGTGTGCTAACCTGCAGCGACAATAAGTAGTTGTGAACAGAGGGTTGTCACAAGTGAGAGAGAGAGAGAGCTGCAGGGCATGTGAATAGAGGTATGAAACACATGTAGTGAAGATACTCACTCAGTTGTCTGAAGACGACAACTGAGGAGGAGACATGGAGTGGGATAGTGTTTATATAGTGGTAAGAGGTAAAGTTAAAGCGGAGAGGATATTCCAAAGTACAAGACTGCCCATATAAGTGAGGACGCGTGTCATCCAGAATGTGTGTGGTGTGGGAGATAGTAGATGTAATGTAGAGTATTGGTGGGAGATGCCGAACAAAAATATATAGACGTACATAGGTAATCTAACACCTATGTGGACTGCAGCTGTGTCATCTGGTAATGTGCATTTCACTACCTTTTTGGACAACTTCTCTGGCTTTGGCACCATATACCCAATCAGGCACAAGGGACAGCTGCAGCTGGTCCTGGATCATTATCTTGCCTGGGTTCACAATTGTTTTGGACATTGGCTGCACATTCTCTGTACTGACTGTGGGGGGGAGTACATCAATGACACTGTCAATCAGCTCCTCTTGTTGAAAGGGATTGAGCATCAGTGCACTGTTCCCTACTCATTTCAGCAGAATGGTTGCACTGAGTGCTGGAACCACTCCATCCTTGACCACACACTTTCACTCCTTCATTGGGCAGGCCTGTCATCAGGTTTTTGGGAATATGCTGTATGGGTCACTGTCCATACCTATAATCTCTCTCCAGCTTGTTGCTGGATTGGCTGACCCCCTCTGCATGGTAGGAACCAGACTCTTCACCACCCAATGTATCCCACCTACATGTTTTTGGTTGCAATGTGTGGGTCTGCACTCCCAACATCCAGCATACCAAGCTTGACCCAAGGGCTTGGGTGTTGATCTTTGTTGGTTATGAGGCTGGTGTTACGAGGCACTTGCTTTGGCACCTCGTAACGCGTTTCTTTTTTTCTTCTTCTTTTTCTTTATCTTACTTACTATAGTAAAGTGTAGTATTATTACTACAAGTGTGAGCTTAGCTCCACTTTACTTAGTAAGGACTCTCCTCTTTCCTTTCTCTTTTATAGTACTTAAGTATTCAGATACTTAAGTGTGAGCATAGCTCCAGGTGCTAAGAGTGGCCTATTGGACGGTCTTAGGGAAGGTCTATAATAGTACTCCTGGTAACAAGAGTTTGGATATTGGCTTGATGGACGTAATAGAGATTCCAGATGACAATGAAGAGTGGGATTAACAATATAGTTACGAGGATGATTCCACCGATAATGATATGAGGATCCAGAGTGACAAGTGTAAGATGTTGTTCTTAGCGATGTTTTAATGGCTTAGAGATCTTAGACTTAGTTCTTAGAGGGTGAAGCGAGATTGTGACGAGCTTAGGTCAAGCGCAGTATAAGGAGAATCCCTAGATTGCGAAGTTGACAAGACTGGGGTTTAAGACCGCCAGTTTGTCAACTATTTATACTAATCTAGTGATCTAACTATAGTAAAGTTGCGCAGTAATGCGCAGTAAGTAAACAATAATGCGCAGTAAAATGCAGTAAGTAAGTGTCCATGTGATATAAGTGGCTCAGCCACAAGCGCGAAGTGAACTAGAGATAAACAAGGTAAAACAAGAGCGAGAAAAGGGAGTCCTTGCTAATTGTATAGTAATAGTCCTTAGCAAGTAGATGTTGTAATAAATAAAGAAAATATAAGAAGAAAATATAAGAAGAAAAGGAACAGATAAGTCTAATATAGTACTTGGAGCTATGCTCACACTTAAGTATGTAAATACTTAAGTACTATAAAAGAGAAAAGAAAAGGGATAGTCCTTACTAAGTAAAGTGGAGCTAAGCTCACACTTGTAGTAATAATACTACACTTTACTAGTAAGTAAGAAAAAAAAGAAAAAAGAAAAACAGAAACCGTTACGAGGTGCCAAAGCAAGTGCCTCGTAACACCAGGTACTATATTAGACTTGTTTTTCTCTTTTATCTTTCTTATATTTATTATAACATTTACTTGCTAAGGACTATTACTATACAATTAGCAAGGACTCCCTTTTCTCACTCTTATTTACCTTTGTTTATCTCAAGTTCGTTTCACGCTTGTGGCTGAGCCACTTGTATCACATGGACGTGTACTTACTGTGCAATACTGTGCTTGATCTGCTCTCGCTCTAAACCCACTTCTTCTAAGAACTAAGTCTGAGATCTCTAAGTCATACCATAAAGGCGTCGCTAAAGATATCCCACATTTCGTCACTCTGGATCCTCGAATCATCATTGGTGGAATTATCCTCATTTCAATCTCGTTAATCCCAATCTTCATCATCATCAGGAACTTCTATTACGTGTATGAAGCACACAGTCAACCTCCAGTTACCAGGAGTATCAATATAGACATTCCCTAAGACCATCCAATAGGCCGCTCTTAGCAGCTGGCACCAAGGGCTGGATCTTCTGGGATAAGGCCTCCCAGCAAGCCATCATGAGTCATGATGCCACTTTTGAAGAGGGCATCTTCCCCACTCTGGAAGCTGCTTTCTCACCAACTGTCCCTGACATCTTCCCCTGTCTCCACCTATGAATGACAACAAAGACTCTGATGGTGACAATGATGTTGACCCAGTGCCTCCTGCCACTGCACTGCCGGTACCTCCTGCAGTCACACTGCCTGCATCTCCCACTGTTACGCCACCAATGCCTCCTGTGGTCATGCCATTGGTGCCTCCCACTGTGCTGCTGCTGGTCACTCCTCCACATTCATCTGCCCTGCCCACTGCACCCCCTCAGGTCCACACTCAGTGCACTCACAAGGTCAACCCTAGGGATTCTGGCATGGCTCCCTGTTGGTGTGCCTCTCCACCTTGTGTCACAGGTTGCCAGCAGGCACATGCTGTGCTCACCACCAACAATGTGCCCATTGTGTGTCACTCCCAGCATGTCAGCCATCATCCAGATTATCATTGTGATAGCACCTATGGCCCTAGAGAGTTCATTGATATCCTTGGCAAGGGGGGATCCTGTATTCACAACAACAACAACAACAACATTTTTGCCATACCTGACATGCACCCATCAATCTCTGCCATCCTCTCCCACACCATTTTGCATGATCCACTCACACTCAAACAGGTATTGTCCAGCCCAGACTCTGATGCCTGGAACTCTGCTCCACATGTGAAGATGAATTACACTTGGGACTTTGTTGATCCCCCCTCTGGACACAACTTGGTTGGCAACAAGTGGGTTTTCAAGAGAAAGTCAGATGGGTGATACAAAGCTGGACTTGTCACTAAATGGTATATACAGATCCATGGAATTGACTACACTGAAACATTCTCACCAGTGGCTCAATTCAAATCTCTATGCACCCTTCTCACCATCACTGCCCTAGAAGACTGGGAAGTCCACTCAATGGAGACCTTGATGAAGAAATTTACATGGAGCAACCTCATGGCTTCATCATTCCTGGAACTGAAGGAAAGGTCTGTCATTTGTCCAAAGCCATCTATGGTTTAAAGCAGGTGTCATGTCAATGGCATCACAAGATGCATGGCTCTCTCCTTGATCTCTCCTTCACCTGCATGTTCTCTGATTCCAGGATATATGTCTCTACCTCCTCATCCAAACCACTCATCATAGTACTCTATGTTGATGACATCACCATCTTGGGAGGATTGCTTGAGGAGGTTAACCACTGCAAGGAGATGCTCCAATCCCTTTCCCAGGTGACTGACTTAGGAGAAATCATATCCTATCTCAGACTTCATGTGACCAGAGATCAGCCAAACTGCATCCTCAAGATTGATCAGGAAGAGTATATTGCTGACCTTCTTGACTGCTTCCAACTAGATGACTGCAACCCCACCACCACTCCTCTGCTGCCAAACATAGTACTCACCAAGGCTGATGTTGCATATAGCACATCAACCTCCATGCATATGTCATATCAACAACTGATCAGCTCCTTGCTATATGCCACCATTGTGTCTCAGCCTGACATCTCCTTTGCTATGATGAAACTGTCACAGTTCCTGTCTAACCCTCACCACTCCATCTGCACTGCCAAACACATCCTCCACTATCTCAAAGGGACACATCACCTCCATCTGCAGTATGGCAGAAGTGTTGGTATGGGCATCATTGTGCACTCCAATTCAGATTGGGCTGCCAACAGAGATGATAGGAAGTCTATCAGAGTGTATGTCTTCCTTCTAGGAGGTGGAGCTATTGTGTGGTCCTCACAAAAACAGCACACCATTTCACTCTCCTCCACAGAAGCACAACACATGTTGCTGTCACAAGTTGTGGCACAAGGGATGTGGTTATGTTCACTTTTTTCTGAGATTGGTTTTGGTTTTTCATCCTCCTCTTACTATATGGTGATAACAAGGCCTCTATCAACATCACAATCAACCCCATGGTACAAAATGTGAGTGCAGGTTTTGGGGCAAGTGAGGACAAACAGTGTGATTAGATAATAGATTCCCAAAGGGAGAAATACCATAATCATGTCTGCAGCAAGTAAAGGTAGGAGTGAGCACAGTAGAGTGACACAATGTAGTAGAGATGCACTGCAGGGAAGAATGAGAGTAGAACAAGATGGGAATGAAAGTGTACTCACTCAAACAGGATGGTAAGATGTCTGAGGAGTTCATAGGTAAAGAAACCATCTTAAGTAGCATCTGTGAATATAGTTAGAGTGGAGATAAGTAAGTAGAGAACAAGAGACTCCATATGTGTAAGGGATGTGTGTCATCTTGGTAAAGTGTGTGGAGCAAGTGTGTGGGAAGTCCACAGATGTAGAGGAGATTGTAAGTACATATTGTGTATGTATAGAGTACATGTGTGTGTGGGGGGGAAGTTGAATGAAGGAATAGTGTAACATGCTCACAATCTTCAACACAAAACACATCAACATTTGGCACCACTATATCTGCCAATGTCTTTCCTCTAACTCTATTTCTGTACCTTGCCTTCCATCTTCCCTTGTCACTGCTGATATTCTCACCAAGCCCCTGTCGACTCCTCTCTTCTCCACACATTGTGACAGTCTTGGTCTTGTATAGGGTGTCTTCAGTATGGGGGGTGTTGACAATCTATGATTACTAACCTACTCTTTTCTTTCTTGATTGTTGTCTACTCAACACATGTATACAAGTACATACACACTCCACTCATCAGATACTACATGGTCCATGCTCATAGATGTTTACTATAGAAGAGATGTTGTAAGTAGACTACAAAATAAGAACTATTCTAGTTCCCTCTCACACATGGCCTGTGTTCATCAGTAATGCACTTATTTTCATTTCATTTTCATTTTATTACTTACTATTAGAGTGTAGTTTTTATTACAGCTGTGAGCTTAGCTCCACTCTATTTTTGTAAGGACTCTATCTCTTTTTCCTTATAGTACTATAGTATTTACATACTAAGCTGTGAGTTTAACTCCAAGTACTATAAGGTGTTTCACCTTATCTTTTTTTATTTATATCACATTTACTTGCTAAAGGACTATCACTATATAATTAGCAAGGACTTATCCCATCCCATCTTTGTTTATCTTTGTTTACCTCTCATTTCACTCATGCTTGTGGCTACTTACTTAGTTTACAATGGATGCATCTTAAGTCACATGATCTCATTGATTGCTGTGCAATCACTGTTGATCAGTGAACTTTATATTGTTGGTACTATTCTTGGGACTCATCTTTAGTACAGGTAGTTGTAAGTCTGGTGGTTTTAAACCCCAGTCTTGTCAACTTCACAATCTAGGGATTCTCCTACACTGCACTTGATCTAAGCTATGTTGAAAGATGGGCAGTGCTGTAAATGGTAAATAGACTATTTGGAGATAGAGGTAGCCTGATAGGCCAAGATGTAGATGAAGCAAGAAGAGGATCAGAGTCCAGATGTCATACATGACTATAAGATGAGAGAAGAGGTGTACCAGATGGTAGAGGGTACACAGAGGAAAGAGAGTGCTGCATAGAGCAGGTATGTCAGAAGAGAGGTAAGAGAGTAGAAGAGATACTCACCTCAGCAACATGCAGAAGTGCTGAGGTGAGATGATGATGAGGTAAGAAAGATATAGTAAAGGCCAAATAGAGTTAGAGAGGAGCCTGAACTGTAAAGAGAAGAGAAAGCAAGGGAAGAGTTGTATGATATGCAACAGTATGTCTAGTGTCATATAGTGAATAAAAATCAATATGCTCACCTTCATCTCACTTCATAGACCCTAAGAACTAAGTCTAAGATCTTGAAGTCACTGAGTGTCACTAAGACATCCTACACTTGTCACTCTGGATCCTCATATAGTCATTGGAGCCTATTGAAGGAGATTGTTTGGAAAGAGCATGGCCAACTGTAGAAAGAAGAGTATTGTATTCTCAGTCTCTTTGTAGAAGACTGAGGGGAAAGAAAACTATGCAAAGGAAAATCTTCTGTAAGTTGGGTCCATATGTATCATCCCTGAGTCCTGCAAGAGGTCTGTGTGGCACCTTGCACCATTCATGCAGTCACATAGTGTCAGAATGTACTTATTTTTCTTTTCATTTTATGGTTTCTTTTACTCTTATCACTCAAGATCTACATAAGATATCTTATCTCATCTTATCTCATCTTATCAGATCATTAGTAGATCTTATCATGATTATCTATGACTCATACCTATTTAGTCATCAGGCTGCTTACTGTACAGATATGACTACATTTCCCACAGATGCTTACTTATACTTCTCACAGATGCTGTGCATCTTGTTTACATATGCCTGCCCTACAGTGACAGTACATGGTCTGTGCACCAGACCCTTTAGTATATATAGGGCACTTCTGTTGTACATACTTCTTTAGCTTTATACATCTGAGATATCCACTACTACAGCATGACTCATCTTAAGTGTATTGTCTCATCCTTCACCAATCCCATCTCTCTAAACAGTTGTGACCTCACTGCCTAGCATGCACCTCACATTGTATAAAGCTCTACCCTCAGCAACTTCACACACACCCCTCTATCTTTGCTCTCCAAACCACCATTCCCCTCCCTCCTCACTCAAGAGTGTTGAAACTGTTATAGTTCTCCCTTTCTTTGTAGTTCAGCTGTAGCACTGGGCCTTACATTGCCTCAGTGAGCAGTGCTAGGGTGTCTACCACTTAGTGGGGCATTGCAAACCCTCCTGACAACCATTCAGACCAGGAGTACTATAATTTTTACTATAACAAGACTTCTTTCATAGTATTAGTAGCACTAGTACTTACACTTACTTACTGTGAGGCCAATGCTATGTCAAAGCTGAACAACTGAGAAAGAAGGCTAAACAACAAAAAAGGACAATGACACTTTGACTGGCAGATATCCCAGATGTATTAGTGTATAGTAAAGAGAGAAGAGAACTGGTACTGTACCTAGCAGATATCCCAGATGATCAGAACTGAGGAATAAACTGGTAGGAGTCCTATGCATAAGTGCTGACTGAGGCTCTGCAGTAACTGTGGGAGTGATTGATGATACTCTGCAGCAAGTATGAGAAGGATTGGTGAGCATGCACAGGCAGTGTGAGAAAAAGTAGTATAACTAAAGATAGAATGGGCTGATCGGAGATCAGATGACATATGTGTCATCAGCTGATAAAGACAAACAAGAGGAATGCATGACTGTGGGAATCACTTTGGTAGATCAAGAGCAATTGTAAAATCTATGGCAATAGAGGCATAAGAAAATAGAGGAAAATGAAGAGAAAAATAGGGAAAATAATAGCAGCCTAACACTTACCATCATCCCCTCCATTTTTGTGTTTGAAAGGCCTATTCCCTTGAAAAAGGAATAGTGACTTTTCACTTCACACAAATCTTATTTTCACCATTCCACGCATTCTACACTTGGAAAAGAGAACTCAATCTGGCAAATCCTATGCCAGATTCAGCACTCTTCCACCATCAACTTGTCCAAAGACTTCTCTTGCTCTCATCCACTTCTATGCCAATGCCTATAACTACACCCAACAACAGGCAATTTGGTTCTTCCATCTCCACAATCCCTACTACAATGATCACCCTGAGGAGTTCCCTTGGCACTTCTTTCCAGACTACCTCAACTGCACCAGCCCATATAGTAATTCTTTCCCACAAGCCTTCATTTTCAGAAATGAACAATGACACAACTGGGATCAAGCACATGGGATATGAGGGAACCAGCACCAATGGTGGAAGACTCCTCAGCAGAAAGAGAGAGGGAAAGAAGAGATGCAGACAAAACAAGAAGACTCAGGCTATTGGACATAGAGGAAGTGATGGAGATGATGAACAATCAGATGAAGCAACAGGCATGAGTACAAAAGGAACAAGGTGACACAATAGTAAGCCTGGGAACCATGATGGCAGACATAGCAAAAAATATGAAGGAAATAATGGCAATAATGACATGCCAAGTCCAACCTTTGGTAGTCCCACAAACTATTCCTGCCAGTTCCTCTGGCCAGATAAACACCCCATTGGCCCACATATTTGCCCAACACTGGGTAAAAGTTTCACCACCTACAGCATACTCAGGGAAGCAAGACAAACTTGACTCATTTATCCAAGAATTATTCCTGGTATTTGCAGCAAACAAGATGTGGACTGACAGTGATCAAATTACCTATGCCCTATCATATATGATAGGAGGTTCAGTGGAAGCACAGAGAAATCTTCAAGTCACTAAGCAGTGATTGCATGAAGCCAATCCATTCAACCCCCTATACCCCATGCCATTCCAGAACTGGGTAGAATTCAATACAAAACTTAGGGAGCAATTTGGTGATCCAGATGAAGCACACACTGCACAACAAGCACTGCACAAACTCAGACAAATTGCTAAGAGCAGCCTATTGGATGGTCTTAGGGAAGGTCTGCTATGATAATACCCCTGGTAACAAGGTGGTGGATATGCACTTGATAAGCATAATAACCATTCCTGATGATGATGAAGAGAGGGATCAACAAGATAGTGATGAGGATGATTCCACCAATGACTAAATGAGGATCCAGAGTGACAAGTTTAAGATGTCTTAGTGACACTTAGAGTTACTTTGAGATCTTAGATTTAGTTCTTAGAGTGAAGCAAGTTTGTAGCAAGCTTAGGTCAAGTGCAGTTGTAGGAAAATCCCTAGATTGCAAAGTTGACAAGACTGGGGTTTTAAGACTGCCAGTCTTTCAACTACTTATACAATTCCAGAGTGCTAAAGATAGTATAAGTAAATGAGGTTCATGGATCAACAATGATTGTGCAGCAATCAATGATGTCACATGACCCAAGATGTGTCCATGGATATAGTAAGTGGCTCAGCCACTAGCACGAAATGAACAAGAAGTAAACAAAGATAAATAGAGATGAAAGAAATGAGTCCTTGCTAATTGTATAGTACTAGTCCTTAGCAAGTACATGTTATAATAAATAAAGAAAGAAAAATAAGGAAGGAAAGGATAAGTCTTTTATAGTACTTGGAGCTATGCTCACACTTAAGTATGTAAATACTTGAGTACTATAAAAGATAAATGAAATGAGTCCTTACTATAAGTAGGAGCTAAGCTCACTGCTGTAGTTAATACTATGTTTATAGTAAGTAAAATATAAGAAAAGAAAAGAAAGAAAGAGAAAAAAGAAAAAAGTTATGAGGTGCCAAAGCAAGTGCCTCATAACACAAATGGGGAAAACTGCCAAAGAGTACACTACAGATTTCCTTTTACTAGCAGCCAAAACACATTACAATGAGCACATGCTCATTGATTGCTATAAAAGAGGACTTAATGGTGATCTCCTAGGTTGCATATATAACATCAATCCTCCCCCAGTCAAATATTTAGATTGGCAACAAGTAGCACAAACCACAGATAGGCATATGTGGGAATACCAACAGCTTATGCAATCTAGGGGAACACTGCAATGGACCCCTAGATATACACAAACAGCTACTTCTCAGCCACCTAACACACAGAAAGCAAACAATGCAACTGTGCCAATGGATGTCAACACAGTGCAAAGAAAAAGACCCCTCATTTGTTTCAATTGCAGGAAAGAGGGTCATAGGGCAAACATTTACCCTCAGAGGAAGAACATTTGAGAAATACACAAAGAGATCAGACAAATGTTGCTGGACTGTCCAAGAACATGTTTTCAGTACTTACTCCAGATGATGGTGCTGTTGATCACACCAATGTATGTGATCCAGTTGAAATAATATTTAACAACATTGCATCAGAGAAAAAGACTGAAAAGAAAGAGACATCTGAGAGTATGCCCTCTCAAGAGAAAGAAAAGCACATAGTCATGGGAATATGAACAGAATTACCCATGGTCAAAGTTGAAATCAAAGTGCCAGAGAACAGACAAGTTGTAATGATTGAAGCATTACTAGATTCTGGAGCCACTACATGTTGCATTGATGAAGAGTTTGTAAAAACAAATTGTCTTAACACCAAAAAACTCCCAATATCTATACCAGTCTATAATGTCAATGGATCAAAGAATCCATCAAATAAACAGTAGATTTAATAGCCAAGGTCCAGAATCACACAGAAAGAACAGCATTTTGTGTTACTGGATTAGGAAAAGTCAACCTAATACTAGGAGAAACTTGGCTTAAAATCCACAATCCAGAAATAGACTGGAATACAGGAAGCATATTGTTCACAAGATGTCCATAATGATGTCACCTATGAGTAGTAGAAGGATGAAAGGAATGGAAGAAGAAAGCAGAAAAGTTGAAAATGGAAATACCAAAAATAGTGGAAGTAGAAGATGAAGATGATGATGAAGTACAAAAAGGAGATTGTATTCTCTGCATCATGATAGGAGATGATGAGAAGGATGCTGCAATTTGGAATATATCCCAAGATCTAGCAATAGAGGCAGAAAAGAAAAGGATCAAGAAATCTTTTGAAGACATTGTTCCCAAAGAATACCACAAATTCAAGTCAGTCTTTGCAAAAGAATCCTTTGATGAACTACCTCTCAAAAGATTATGGGATCATGCAATTGAATTGAAACCAGGTGCCAAGATGCATATGGGAAAGGTGTACAACCTCTCCTTTGTTGAACAACAAGAGTTAGAGAAATTCATTGAAGAGAACTTAAAATCTGGACAAATACATACCTCCAAGTCACCCATGGCTTCACCATCTTTCTTTATCAAGAAGAAGCCTGGAGATCTACATCCCATTCAAGATTATCATTGCCTCAATGAGATTACTATCAAAAACTCCTATCCATTACCACTCATCTCAGAATTGATAGACAAACTCAAAGGGGCAAAATATCTCACTAAACTTGACATATGATGGGGATATAACAATGTTCAAATCAAAGAAGGAGATGAATGGAAGGCTGCCTTCATCACAAACAAAGGACAATTTGAACCACTTGTTATGTTCTTTGGACTTACCAACAGCCCCACCACATTTCGAACTATGATGAATCATCTCTTTAGAGAACTCATCACAAGGGGCAAAGTGGTAGTCTATATGGATGATATCCTCATTTTTACCACAACATTGGAAGAACATCACCTTATAGTTGAAGAAGTCCTCAAAATACTATGCAACAACAAACTCTATCTAAAACCTGAAAAATGTGACTTTGAGAAAACAGAGATAGATTATCTTGGCCTTAAAATATCCTTTGACAAAATCATGATGGACCCAGTCAAAGTTCAAGGGATAGCTGAATGGCCTACACCAACCTCAGTCACAGAAGTCCACTCATTTTTGGGTTTTACCAACTTCTATTGTTGCTTGATTAGAGGTTTTTCTGACTTAGCAAAACCCCTGAATGTTCTTTTACAAGAAGACAGTAAATGGCATTGGGAACAGGAACAAAAAAACTCTTTTGAAAATCTGAAGACAGCATTATGCTCTAAACCTGTCTTAGTCTTTCCTGAACCACATTGACCATATCTTGTAGAAGCAGACACTTCAGGGTATGCTACTGGTGTGGTACTCTCACAAATGAGGGATGACAAGAAATGGCATCCAGTGGTGTATATCAGCAAAGGGTTATCACTGGCAGAGAGAAATTACAACATCTATGACAAAGAGATGTTAGCTGTTATACGTGCACTAGAACAATGGTGACACTATCTAGAAGGAACAGATAGTCCAGTCAAGATCCTCATGGACCACAAAAACCTAGAGTACTTTATGAGTGCCCAGAAATTGAACCATTGCCAGGCCCAATGGTCTCTATTTCTTTCTAGGTTCAACTTTGACCTCTCCCACAGACCAGGAAAGAGTTCAGCCAAACAAGATCTCCTCTTGAGACAAGTGGATCATAAGGATGGGGTGGATCATGACAATGAGAACATCATACTGCTGAAACCAGAATTTTTTGCCAAACCAAATCACATACGAGGAGTTTTGACAAACAACATTCCACTTCTTCATAGGATAGCAGATGAACAAGAGAAAGATGGAGATGTCAAGATGTGGGTAGAATTATTGGCAGATGAAGCAAAAACAGCTACTATAGCAGGATGGGGACAAAATAAACAAGGATTGCTCACATACAAAGACAAAATTCTGGCCCCAGACAGCTGTAGAGCAGAAGTTATTAAACACTGCCACAACACTCTGATCACAGGACATCCAGGACAATGGATGACACTGGAGATAGTGTCAAGAACATTTTGGTGGAAGGGAATGGCTGCTTACATTGGAAAATATGTCTTAAAAGTTGCAACATATGCCAAAGAACAAAAGTGATGAACATGAAACCACAAGGAGAATTAACACCAAATGAAATACCAAATTATCCTTGGCAAATCATATCAACAGATTTGATTACACAATTACCAGACAGTCAAGGATACAATTCAATTCTCGTGGTCATTGATCACTTTTCAAAAATGATTCACACAATGGCAATGACATCCAATGTAACAGCAGAAGGAGTAGTGAGATTGTTCAGAGATAAAATTTGGAAGCATCATGGACTCCCCAAAAAGATCTTATCAGACTGTGGTCCCCAATTTGCTTCTAAAATGATGAAGGAGTTGAATCAGTTACTAGGCATTAAAACAGCCTTATCAACAGCCTATCATCCACAAACAGATGGTCAAACAGAACAAACCAACCAGGAGATAGAACAATATCTTTGTATATTTGTTGATCATTGCCAATCAGACTGGATGAATTGGTTACCAATGGCAGAATTTTGTTATAACAACAGAGTCAATGCCTCAACCAAGTATTCTCCCTTCATGTTAAATTCTGGACAAAATCCACATATGGGATTTGAACCAGGCAAGATGTCCACTATTGATTTGGTAGAAAATTTTGTTGAAGGATTGAAGAGGACAAGAGAGGATGCAGAATCAGTGCTGAGAAAAGTGGCTGATGATATGAAGAAACATTATGATGTCCACAGAGGAAAGACTCCTCAATATCAAATTGGAGATAAAGTCTGGCTAGACACATCTAACATCCAGACAGGACAACCAACCCAGAAATTAGATCATAAAAGACTTGGACCCTATCCTATCATCAAAGTGCTGTCAAACAATACCTATGAATTAGCACTACCCAAGTCCATGAAAATCCATCTGGTTTTTCATGTCATCAAATTACTGCCATTTACTCCAAATGATATTCCAGAGCAAATCATCATAACTCCTCCTCCTCCCATTATCAAGGACAACATTGAACAATATGAAGTCAAAAAGATCTTGAACAGCAGGAAATATCATGGACATATCCAATACCTTATCAAATGGAAAAATTACCCAGAAGATGAAAATTCCTGGGAACCAGCACATATTATGATCAAAGACATACCCAAGCTAGTTAAAGAATTCCACAATACATATCCTGCAGGTATTAGATCTATTCAACATTTTTCTATCCCTATCAAACAACTTTTGACTTCAGCCACATTACCCACTCAAGGATCAGAGCACATTGCCAGACTGGATCTTTACAGTGCAGAAGAAATTGTCATTCCTGCACATGGTTGAAAACTAGTTGATACTCAAATCTCCTTGGCAATACCAGACAACTGCTATGGACATATTGCTCCTTGCAGTGGTTTGGCAGTCAAAAACTCTATTCATATTGGAGCAGGAGTTATTGACTCAGATTATCATGGACTGGTAAAGATCCTACTGGTTAACCTTGGCAACAACAACCTTGTAGTCAATGTCAAAGACTGGGTTGCTCAATTGATTCTAGAACATATATCTCTCACTGATGTTCAAGAAATTGATTCATTGGAGGACACACAAAGAGGAGAAAAAGGATTTGGTTCTACTGGAGTCTCTACTGCTCATTGAGTCATCTTGCCCTAAAAAGGGGGGTATTTGTCAGAACATACTTATTTTTCTTTTCATTTTATGATTTATTTTACCCTTATCACTCAGGATATACATAAGATATCTTATCAGATCATTAGCAGATCTTATCATGATTATCTATGACTCATACATATTTAGTCATTGGGCCACTTACTGTACAGATATGACTACATTTCCCACAGACACTTACTGATACTTCTCACAGATGCTGCACATCTTATTTACATACACCTGCCCTACAGTGACAGTACATGGTCTGTGCACCAGACCCTTTAGTATATATAGGGCACTTCTGTTGTACATACTTCTTTAGCTTTATACATCTGAGATATCCACTACTACAGCATGACTCATCTTAAGTGTATTGTCTCATCCCTTGCCAATCCCCTCTCTCTTAATGGTTGTGACCTCACTGCCTAGCATGTGCCTCACACATAGTTGTGCTATTGTGCATTCACTGTTGCACATCACTGTAATCTCCAACACACCCACTCAGCTAGTGTGCCAGTGAATGCCCATGCCAGAGCAGAACTGCTCATGCTTCTGCCACACCAGCCCCTTTCTCAGCATGTCTGCAACCTGCTCACCTGTTGGAATATACTCCAATTCCAGTTCCCCACCAGTGTACTTCTCACATAAGAAATGATACCACACATTGATGTGCTTGGTACATGTGTGAAAAGCCAGATTCTTTGCAATGGTGATGGCAGACTGATTGTTGATTCAGAGCATTGTAGGAGAGTCATGAAGTTTGCCAAGCTCAGAAAGGAGGGTGTGAAGCCAGACAGCTTCTTTTGCAGTGTGTGCACCTGTGATGCATTCTGTTGACATCCACATGCTGACTAAACACCACTTTCCTTTTGTAACCTTGTACTGTACACACATGTACACAAGTCCTCTGTTGATATTTACTCTGGTCCATGCATTACTACATTTACTATAAGTCGTTTGTAGCATCGCTGTATGAATACAAGAACTATTCAAGTTCCCTCTCCATGCATGACCTGCACTCATCAGGTTATGGGCCCTGCCTGGGTCATATGTGGTGCTTTACTCTCTCTCCTCATATTCAGGATTGCTACCCTCTCTCAGCTGCCTCACCTTGTACTCTTCCTCACCATCATACAACTCCCTCACAACTCCCTCTCTGTATCTGTTCCAAAAATTAACATCACCCTTGAAAATTCAGAAAATTATCATCAATGGGCAAACATGGTTAAATCAGCTCTCATTATCATGGGTGTCTGGTACACCATCTCCAAACCTGCTGTCATCACTCTACTGTTATGAGGCACTTGCTTTGGCACCTCATAATAGGTTTCTTTTTTCTTTTTTCTTTTGTATCTTACTTACTATAAGCATAGTATTAACTACAGCTTGAGCCTAGCTCATACTTATAGTAAGGACTCTATTTTCTTTCCTTTATAGTACTTTAGTATTTACATACTAGAGTGTGAGCTTAGCTCCAAGTACTATAAAGCTTTCTTTCTCTTTTATCTTTCTTTATTTATCTACATTTACTTGCTAAGGACTATCATTATACAATTAGCAAGGACTTGTCTTATTTTATCTTTGTTTACCTTTGTTTATCTCTCATTCATTTCACACTTGTGGCTCCACATACTTAGCTTACTATGGACACATCTCAAGTCACATGATCTCATTGATTGCTGCACAATCATCATTGATCTGTGAACTTTATTTACTTGTACTATCTTTAGGATGCTCTTTTTTGTATAAGTAGTTGAAATACTGGTGGTCTTAAACCCCAGTCTTGTCAACTTTGCAATCTAGGGATTCTCCTATACTGCACTTGATCTAAAGCTTGATACAATCTTGCTTCACTTCTTTAAGAACTAAGTCTAAGATCTCTAAGTCACTCTAAAGTGTCACTAAGACATCCTAAACTTGTCACCCTGGATCCTTGCATAATCATTTGTGGAATCATCCTCATCATTATCTCATTGATCCCACTCTTCATCATCATCAGGAATGGTTACTATGTTTATCAAGCGCATATTCACTACCTTGTTACCAGGGGTATTGTTATCACAGACCTACCCTAAGACCATCCAATAGGCTGCTCTTAGCATCTACTGTCTACTCAAGAAGTCAAGGGAGGTCTACCCATCACCACCACAACTAATGAAGATGAACTTCAGACCTGGGAGGATAATGATGAAATAGTAAAGGCCATCATTCCCATGCACTGTGGCACTCAACCCTCAACTATCATTGCCTCCAATACTATTTGTCTGCAATGCACATGAGAACTGCTGAAAGGAGTTTATGGGAAGCAGTCAGCTGTGGCCATGTTCATCCAGTTCCAATCTCTACTCACCTGCAAGTATGACATGCACTCACCCCTAATGCCACAACTTGACATGCTGTTGGTCATGCAAGAATGTCTTGCTACTTCTGGTGTCAAAATCTTGGAGCAGCAGATGTGCTTTATTCTTCTGCATACTCTCCCATCCTCCTGGGGACCCTTCTCTTCTTCTGTTCTAGCATCAACTGTCTCAACCTTGGGGACATATGTGGTTGGATTCTAGACAAGGAAGCTAGGTCAAAGCCACAATCAGCCCTCTCTGCATTCCAAACCTCCTCTCCTGCTCCAGTACAACAGAACACTTTGTTCTGTACACACTGCAAGTGCAAGAACCACTCAGTTGAGAATTGTTGGACATTACATGGAATGCTGGACAACATGAAAGCTATGCTGGATAAAAGGAAGGAGAAAGATAAGGATGGCAGTGGATTGGATGCTAAAACTAGTTTACATACCTTGTCATCTTCTTCCTCTGCCTCCATATTTGATGCATGCTACTATGTTGGGGGATCTGGTGCTTGGATGCTGGATTCAGGCTGCATGGACCATATAACACTGCACAGAAGTGACCTCTCCACATATGTGGACAAGTCTCTCCACTCTGTCACCATTGGAAATGGTTCAACCACTCCTTGCCTAGGGAAAGGAAGCTGTATCCAACAGCACATCCTACCAGGAGGTGTCATGGTCTCTCTGTCCCTCCCTGATATCCTGCATGTCCTGGGAGCTTCTGGACAGTTCCTCTCTCCATTAGCAAGCTTGATCACCTGGATTTTTGGATCACATACGAAGATGGCTCTTGTTCCATTTTGAAGGATGGTTGCATTTTTAGTGTTGGGCACTTGTGCAATGGGACATATTGGGTTGACCTTGCTGCCTCTGCTGGGCTAAATTCTGTCACCACTCCCTCTGTCCACCTATGGTACAAATGTCTCAGTCATCTGTCTGAAGCCATGGTCAGCCATATCCAACCTTCACAGTTCACAGGTTTCAAAGCTCCTCTCCATCTCCTGCCTGTCCTGGCTGCCTCTTGGGAAAGCTTCATCACTCCCCATTCTGTCTCTCCTACATGTGTGCCACTGAAGTGCTTGGCCTTGTCCATTCAGACCTGGTTGGGCCTGTCAGCACAGCATACATTGGGTCAGGAAGCTTGTACTTCACTACTTTCCTTGATGATTATTCCAGGTTTGGTGTTGTCTATCCTCTTTGGCACAAAGACCAGCTGTCTGTGGTTCTTGAACATTACCTCGCCTGGGTTCATGCCCTATTTGGTCACTGGCCCCTCACACTCCACTCAGATCACAGAGGAGAGTATGTCAATGCTACAGTCTTGACCCTGCTTCTGGACTGCAGCATTGCTCACCATAAAACCATGCCATACTCACTGCAGCAGATCAGGAGGGCTGAGTGCTGGAACCAGACAATACTTGATAGGGCACTATCACTCCTCCATTGCACTGGTCTTTCCCCTGGTTTCTGGGAATTCACTGTGCAGATGGCTGTCCACACATACAACCTTTCTCCTGCATGACAATTGGACTGGCAGATGCCTCACTCCTGCTGGTCACCTGCCACTTCTCCCCCAGATGTCTCTCACCTGCACATTTTTGGTTGCCATGCCTGGGTGAAAACTCTGGACCATCAGTGGTCAAAACTTGATGCTCAGGCTTGACCTCTCCTCTTCATTGGCTATGATGCCAGCACCAAGGGCTGGGGTTTCTGGGACAAGGCATCACAGAGGACAATTGTCAGCAGAGACATGGTCTTTGAAGGGGATGTATTTCCTGCCATTGAGTCCATCTCCTCTCCCACTATGCATGATCTTTTTCCCCTGGCACCTGCAGTTCCACCCCCTGCCAATGGTGAGTCCTCAGGTGATGACAATTCTGATGACAACATTGATCCCAGCAGCAGTGCTGACATAAGTGAACATGCACCTGTTCATGGGGCCCCTGAGGCTCCTATCCATGCACCTGCTGTTGCACCACCTGCACTGCCATCTGAGCTCACTGAGGCTATGGGCCCTCCTGCCCCTACACTGCAGGATCTCCCTGCCACTCCTCCTTGAGCTGGCATGCCAGCCATGGTCCCCCCACATGTGTGAGCCTGTCATGCTGCCTGTGCTGATGATGCACCACCACCAGTGTTGCTGCAGTTGGATGGCAATGCCTCACCTGCACATCATGAGCCTAGGGTCATCTTCATGGATGACAATGCACCTGCTCTGCACCACTCCCAGCATATTGAGCAGTGTCCTGTTCATTTCAGTGACAGCTCCTATGGTCTGTGCACCTTTGTGGACATCTTCAGTGAGGGGGGGTCTGACAGTGACAACATGTTCACAATGCCTCAAGGCAGTCCTTCAATCTCCACCATTCTTTCCCACACTATCTCATGTGACCCACTTACTCTGAAGCAGGCACTTTCAGGCACTGATAGTGACTCCTGGCATTCCACATGCAATGAGGAACTCACTTTGCTGCATAACCTTCACATCTGGGATCTAGTTGATCTCCTGCCAGAGCACAACCTTGTAGGAAACAAGTGGGTCTTTGAGCAAAAGGCTGATGGGCAATACAAGGTGTGCCTTGTTGCAAAGGGATACACTCAAGTTCATGGTGTCAACTATACAGAGACATTCTCCCCTGTTGGATGTTTTGAATCCCTTTGCATACTTCTAGCCATAGCTGCTCTTGAAGACTGGGAAGTCCACTCCATGGATGTCAAGTCTGTGTTCCTGAATGGTGACTTCGATGAGGAAATCTATATGGGTCAGCCACACAGATTTGTTGTTCCAGGGACAGAAGGGAAGGTATGCCATCTCTCAAAGGCCATCTATGGCTTGAAACAGGCATTGTGCCAATGGCATCACAAGATGCATGGCTCCCTACTCAATCTCTCCTTCACCTGTACTCTTTCTGACTCTGGCATCTATGTCTCCACCTCCTCCTCACAACCTCCCATCATCATCCTCTACATTGATAACATCACTATCTTAGGGGGTTCACTCAAGGAGGTAGAAGAGTGCAAGGCAATACTGAAGTCCATCTTCAAGATGACTGACTTAGGAGAAATCAAGTCATATCTGGGTCTCCATATCACACATGACCACTCCAAATGCACCTTGGACATTGACCAAGAGGTGTATATTGGTGACCTTCTTGATTGTTTCCACTTAGAAGATTGCAACACCACAACAACACCTCTACCCCCAGGTCCCACTCCTATCAAAGCTGGTAATGATTACACTGTGTCACCATCACTCTGCAGTGATTACCAGCAACTGATAGGGTCCCTACTCTATGCAGCCATCATATTAAGGCCAGACATATCCTTTGTGGTCATGAAGCTGTCTCAGTTCCTGTCCAATCCTTTGCCTAGTCACCTGTCCTTAGCATGCCACATCCTATGATACCTCAAAGGGACTATCCACTTATGCATATGATATGGTGGTGATCAAGGGACCAGTGTTGTTGGGTATTCAGATTCTGATTGGGTGGCTGATCAAGATGACAGGAAATCAGTTGGGGCATATGCCTTCCTGCTGGGAGGAGGAGCCATTGCTTGGGCTTTGAGGAAGCAACACACTATGTCACTTTCATCAACAGAAGCAGAGTACATGTCACTATCCCAAGCAGCAGCTCAAGGGATGTGGTTGTGGTCATTGTTTCAGGAGATAGGTTTTGCTTTCTCTTTTCCTTTTAAATTATATGGTGATAATCAAGGTTCTATTGACATTGCCACTAATCCTGTCATCACTCATGGTACCAAGAACATTGGCATTTGCCACCATTATATCTGTGAGTGCCTCTCTTCCAATGCCATCTCTGTTCAACATCTCCCCTCATCACTTGCTACTGCTGATATTTTAACCAAGCCTTTGTCTCTCCCCCTTTTCTCTTCTCACCACTCTGGTCTTGGACTTGTAGAGTGTGCTCCCAGTATGGGGGGGTGTTGATGCCTACATGCTGACTAAACACCATTTCCTTTTGTGACCTTGTACTGTACATACACATCTACTCTTACACACATGCTGTGAGGTGCACACTAAGCAGCAAAGTCACAATCTATGAGGAGGATTGGCTAGGGATGGAGACAATACTTCTAAGAAGGGTCACACTGTATAGCAGATATCTCAGATGTATAAAGCTAAAGGACTGTCTACTACAGAGGTGCCCTATATATACCAATAGGATCAGCACACAGACCATATGCTGTCACTATAGGGCAGGCATATGTAACTAAGATGCACAGCATCTGTGAGAAGTATCAGTAAGCAATGCACAGCATTGCACTGCATCAGTAAGTGTCTGTGGGAAATGTGCTAAGAGTGGCCTATTGGATGGTCTTAGGGAAGGTCTGCTATGATAATACCCCTGGTAACAAGGTGGTGGATATGTGCTTGATAAGCATGATAACCATTCCTGATGACAATGAAGAGAGGGATCAATGAGATAGTGATGAGGATGATTCCACCAATGACTAAATGAGGATCCAGAGTGACAAGTTTAAGATGTCTTAGCAATGCTTAGAGTTACTTTGAGATCTTAGACTTAGTTCTTAGAATGAAGCGAGTTTGTAGTGAGCTTAGGTCAAGTGCAGTTGTAGGAGAATCCCTAGATTGCAAAGTTGACAAGACTGGGGTTTAAGACTGCCAGTCTTTCAACTACTTATACAAAACTGGAGATCTAAATATAGTACAAAGTAACTAAGTTCATCGATCAATGATGAAAGTGCAGTAATGCACAGTAAAGACATGTCTGTGAACAACTAAGTGGCTCAGCCACAAGCATGAAATGAACAATATGTAAACAATGATAAACAGAGGCAAGTCCTTGCTAATTGTATAGTAATAGTCCTTAGCCAGTAAATGTAAATAAATAAAGAAAGATAAAAGGAAAGAGATAAGTCTTTATAGTACTTGGAGTAAAACTCACAGTACAGTAATAAATACTGTAGTACTATAAAGAGAAAAGAAATAGAGTCCTTACTAAGTAAAGTGGAGCTAAGCTCACACTTGTAGTAATAATACTACACTTTACTAGTAAGTAAGATAAAGAAAAAAAGAAAAAGAAAAGAAACACATTATAAGGTGCCAAAGCAAGTGCCTCATAACATCACTCCCTCTTCATGTGATGTGTCGCCTGTGACACTTGGTGGGGTCCCCTGACCCATCACCCTCTGCCCTCTGCTTACTCCTCATACTCTGGGTATGGGAGGGTGTCCCAGGCTGGGATGAAACCATTGGGCATACCCCCATTGAAGAACCAGGGGCACTGGGGGAGGGGGGTGTGGGGGATTCCACCAGCCCTTTGTGCCCAGTAATAGGCATCCTTGTGGGCCTTGGTGAGGGTGTCTTGGGCCAGGAGGTGGTGCTCCTGGATGAAGCACCACTTGTCACACCATGCCAGATAGGTGGGGGTGGCATGGTGGGTGGGGCGGCAGTAGGGGGTTGGGCAGGGGTTTGGGCACTGAGCCTGGTAGTGGCCATGCTGGCCACACTTGAAACATGCCCCTCTTGGGGGGGCTGGGGTGGGAGTGGAGGAGGGGGAGGACCAGGCCTCCATGTGGTGGTGGGAGGTGGGCCACCAGCCCACTGAGGGGTTCCCCCAGGAAGCCACTGGGGAGGTGGGGGTGGCGATGAGGCCTGGGAGGGAGGTTGGGGCATTGGTGATGTGCTCCTCCAGAGAGGGTGCTGGGGGCAGGCTTGGCAGGAGGTGGTGAGGCAAGGGGGGAAAAACCAGAGATAACTCCAGCTTGTAGGGCAAGGAGGTCACCTGGGGGGGGTAGGGGGTGACAGGGCAGGGCCAGTGAGGGGGAGGAGCCCAGGGGATGGGCTGAGGGGCAGTGAGTCCCATGACAAGGGAGAGGGGGCTGGGTGGGGGTAGGGGTGGGGTGGTGGCCTCAGAGAGGTAGAGTGCCATGAGGGTGGCAGCAGCAGAGACATCCTCCTTGATGAAGGGGATGGGAGAAGCACACTGATTGGGAGAGGTGAGGAGGGAAAAGGGGGAGAGAGGGGAGGAAGGGATTGAGGGAGGGAGGGAATGCATTGTTGGTGATGAATAGTTTGGATGCAGAGCAACTTCCTTAAGTATGAGTGAGGGGGGAGGTCATGTGATTGTGGAATGTGAATAGGCCTATTTCCAGGCTGTGCAAGGGTCTAGGTGCACTTGGCCTTCATTTGTGGAAGTTGTCCATTTCCTGTTGTGTGTTCCTCAGATTTCCCTGTGGTTCCCATGTGTTGTCTGATTCAGGGTATCCCTTCCATTTGATGTGGTATTGGAGTTGTCCATTGTTCTGTACTCTAGAGCTGATGATTGTTTCCACTTCAAACTCTATTTTGCCTTTGACTATCTCCAGTGGTGGTTTCATATAATTGGGGCCATGTTCAGGTGTTTCCTTGAATGGTGTGAGAAGTGAAAGATGAAACATGGGATGAATCTTCCATTTCAGCAGTAGTTTGAGCTGATAAGTGACAGGTCCAAGGACTTCTTTGATGGGAAAGGGTCCAAACAATTTTGGGGCTAGCTTCATTTTTGGGTATCAGAGTTTAAGGTTCTTTCTGTCTAACCATACTTGGTCACCTTCTCTATATGTAAGGAATGTAGTTCCATGTTTATCACATGATTCTTTAGTTAGTTGATCAGTGAGTTTTTGGCTAGCAGTTACTTCTTGTATATTCATTAGGTGTTGGAGTCAATTTGTTGCTTCTGGTGCAAAGGTGATGATTGGTTTGATGGTGAATTGGGGTTTGTATCCCATAAGGATTTCAAATGGTGATTTTTGCATTGTGGAATGTACATGATTATTGTGTGAAAATTCAGCAAACAGGAGTAACTCAAGCCAGTTTGTTGGTGATTGATCTCCAAGGGCTTGGAGGTATTGTTCCATTTCTTGATTGATGCATTCAGTTTCTCCATCAGATTGTGGATGGTAGGTGGTGGACATTGCTGATGTGATACCTAATGCTTTGCAGATTTCTTGTGTAACTTTGGAAGTGAATTGGGGTCCTCAGTTGGAAATGATTTTATCTGGAAGGCCAAAGCATTTCCATGCATGATCTAAGAATAGTTGTGCAGTTTCCAAGGCAGTGATGGTCTTTTTGCATGGTGTAATGATAATGGCTTTTGAGAATTCATTGATGATAACATTGATAGAGTCATATCCATTAACTTCTGGAAGATCTGTTATGAAATTGGTGGTGACATGTTGCCAAGGTTTGTTTGGAGTTTCAGTGGGAATAAGTGGTGTCTTTGTGGGATGTGTGTTATTCTTGGTTGATTGGCATGTGGTGCATCCTTGTACATATGATTTGATGAATAAGGACATTCCTGGCCACCAGTAGTCACATTGGATGAGTTCATAAGTCTTCCATTGTCCTGGGTGTCCAGCTGGCATTGAGTCATGGTGAATATGTATGACTTCTTTTCGAAGTTCTTTATTGTTAGGGACATAGATTTTTCCTCAGAAAAGGAGGAGTTCATCTTCATAGTTCCATTCTTGGATGTTTTGGGTTAATTTCCACAGTCCAAGGTTCTTAACTTTCTGGAACATTTCTTGGGAAAGTGTGTCAGATTTGAGTTGTTTGATGATTTGTTGTCTGATGTTCTTTGATCAGGTAGGTGTCAGGTGTCTTCCCATGGCATTAATGTGAAATACTTTTGGATTTAGCACTGTGATGTCAGAATTACCCCCTCCTCATGGTCTGGCCTCCTGGTCAGACAATTGGCTTTATTGAGGGCTCTGGGATGGTGGGAAATTGAAAAGTTAAAATGGGAGAGGAATAAGCTCCATCAGGCTTGTCATCAGTTCAACTGTTTCACTGTGGAGAGATATTCAAGGTTCTTGTGATTGGACCATATGTCCATGGGGTGAGGGCTTCCCTTGAGGTAATGACACCAGGTTTCTAGGGCACAAATGATGGCAAGGAGTTCTTTGTCATAAACAACATAATTTCATTCTGGTGGAGTCATTTGTTTTGATAGGTAGGTGACTGGGTGCCAATGGGAATCTGGACCTTGTTGGGACAATATTGTGCCATAATCAAAATCTGAGGTGTCAGTTTCAAGTTTGAAAGGGGCATCAAAGTCAGGTATCAGAAGGATAGGGGTAGTGGTAAATGCATGTTTCAGTTAGTTGAATGCAGATTGTTGAGTGTTGTTCCATTCCCAGGGTTGGTCTCTACATGTTAATTCCATAAGGGGTTTGGTCATTTTAGTGAAGTCCTTGATGAAGTGTCAATAGAAATTTCCAAACCCTAAAAATGATTGTACATCTTTAACCTTTTTAGGAATAGGCCAATCAGTAATTGCCAACAATTTAGCCAGATCCATATGAATTTGATCATGGGAAATGATCATGCTGAGATATTTGATGGATTCCTTCTTGAAGAAACACTTCTCTGATTTTAAAAATAGATCTTTGTTGATAAGGCATTGGAGGACTTGGCAAACTAATCTCTGATGTTCCAATAGATTATTCATAAAAATGAGGATGTTGTCCATATAGATAACAATGTGTCCCATGGTGATAAATATTGATGACATATGCTGACAACACAACACCTTCCTTTTTTGTCTATATGTATACTATACATGCACATACACATACATACATAGATACAAACACACATGTCCTTACCATTATTATGTCTGGTCTGTGCACTATACAAACTACTATAAGTAGATAGTGATATGAACACAATAAGATAAGAAACTAGTTGTATACTCCTCTTGCACATGGCCTGTCCTCATCAGGTTATGGGCCCTGCCTGGGCTACATGTGCAACTCTCCTCTCTTCATTCATACCCAGGATTTCAACCCTCTCTCACTTCTCTCATGCAATACTTTTCCTCACTATAACCCTCACTCTCCATCTCTGTTCCAAAAATCAACATTATCCTCAAGAACTCAGATATCAATCAGCTAAACCTAGGACTCTTTCAGCACTTCAAACCACCCAGACAACTGGTCAACACAACAATGTAAAGCTGTGTCTGGAGAAGCAGAAAGAAAAGGAATCAGGAACTAGAGGAGGATCTGGGACTGCTAGTGTACACATTATGTCTTCATCTTTGTCCTCAGTATTTGACACTTGCTACTATCTTGTGGAGTCCAACAAGTGGATGCTGGACTCTGGGTGCACTGATCATATTACACCACACAAGAGTGACCTCATGGAATACATGACTACAACACTGTGAAATGTCACAGTTGGAAATGGGTCCACCATCAACTGTCTTGGAACAGGTACTTGTGCATGATCACATACCCTTCCAAGTGGACAAGTACTTTTGATTGCCCTATCAAATATCCTTCACATACCCAATGCCTCCAGATGCTTCTTGTCAGTCAGCAAGTTGGATGGCATGGGGTTCTGAATCATCTATGAAGGAGGGTCCTGCACCATTTTCCATGGTGACATAATTTTCAGTGTTGGAACTCTGCGAGGAGGCACATACTGGATTTCCCTGAAACCTTACTCTGGCATCCACGCTATTGCCTCCCCAACTTTACAACTCTGGCACAAACAACTAGGACATCTATCAGAAAACATTGTGCAGTGAATAAAACCTACTCAACTAGAAGGATTCACCACTCCATGTGCTGATAAATCCCGGTCACCCTGCTCTGGCTGTATTCAAGGCAAGCTCCCCAAAACTCCTTTCTGGCTTTCATGTACTCATGCATCCTAAGTGGCCAAATTGGTTCACAGTGACCTCATTGGCCCTGTTGGTACTGCCTCCATCCACTCAGGAAACACCAATTTCACAACATTTCTAGATGACTATTCTGGATATGGGATGGTCTACCTGCTGTGTTGCAAGGACCAATTTTCGGATGTTCTTGTGCATTACATAGCTCAAGTCCATATGCTCTTTGGTTGTTGGCCATGAACACTGTGATCTGACAGGGGAGGTGAATACATCAATGCCAGAGTTGCTGCCCAGTTGTTGGAGTGTGGTACCACTCACCAGCAAACAGTTCCCTATTCTCCTCAGCAGAATGGATGTGCCAAACACTGGAACCATTCCATCCTTGACCATGCTTTGTCCCTACTTCATGATGCTGGTCTCTCTCCTGGTTTTTGGGAATTCACTGTGTGGACAGCAGTTCATACCTACAACTTATCTCCTATGTGGTGACTAGACTGGACTACACCCACATCATGCTGGTCCACCTTGACCACTCTGCACAATGCTTTCCATCTGTGGGTTTTTGGTTGTAGAGCATGGGTGAAGGTGCCTGACCATCAACATTCCAAGCTGGGGGCACAAGTGTGGCCACTCACCTTTGTTGGGTATGAAGCTGGCACAAAAGGTTGGATCTTCTGGGATGTGGCCATGCACCATACCATTGTCAGCTGCAATGTTGTGTTTGATGAATACATCTTTCCCACTGTTGCAGTGTCTCAGTTGCCTACCATACCAGACATCTTCCTGTCTTCATACCAAAGTTCTCATCCAGCTCCTACCTCCAACGATGGATATTCCACTGATGATGATGACAATGATGCACCTAGCCCTGCAGACATTGCCCTGGATGATGTACCTGTCAGTGTGTTGCCTGCAGTGGATCAGATTGCTCCTCCAGCACCTGTACTACCCCAGGCTGACATTGTACCTGTCATTGTGACTGCCCCAGCTCAGGCTCTCCCTGTGACACCTCCTTGTGCACCCTCTTCTGTCACCCATACTCCTCCCACTAGGCCATGCATGACATGGACTGTGTGTCTGGATGACAGCCCTGCTGGTGCTCCTCCAGTCCCCTGGCAATGTTGTTCACCTGCTCATTGCATTGATCCCATTCATGTCCAGGGCATCACACCTATACCTATACCTCCCACCTTACATCATTCTGAGCATATCAGCCATCGCCCCATGCACTTTGTGGAGAGTTCCTATGGGCCACAGTCTTTTGTGGACATCCTCAGTGAGGGGAGGGTTGGACAACATTGACATTGACAACATTTTTGCCACACCTCAGAGCAGACCCTCAATTTCAGCTCTTCTCTCCCACACTGTTTCTTGTGACCCTCTTACACTCCACCAAGCCTGCACAAGTGTGGACACAGACCTCTGGGACTCTGCCTGCAAAGAGGAATTACAGTCCCTGCATGACCTCCACACATGGGATCTTGTTGACCCACCAGCTGGCTGCAATCTCATAGGGAATAAATGGGTATTCAAACAAAAAACTGATGGACACTTCAAATAGCAAAAGGATACACTCAAGTACATGGGATTGACTACACCGAGATGTTCTCTCCAGTAGCCTGTTTTGAGTCTCTTTGTTCCCTCTTAGTGTTGGTGGCTATTGAAGACTGGGAGATTCATTCTATGGATGTCAAAACAGCTCAATTGGGATCTAGATGAAGAAATATACATGGAGCAACCACAAGGCTTCATCATCCCAGGAACAGAAGGGAAGTTTTGCTGTCTATCAAAAGCCATTTATGGTCTAAAGCAAGCATTGAGACAATGGCACCAGAAGATGAACAATGCACTTCTAGATCATTCCTTCACTTGCACACACTCTGACTCAGGAATATATGTTGACAACATTACTATCCTAGGAGGATCACTAGAAGAGGTTGAGGAGTGCAAAGTGATGCTACAATCACTCTTCAAAATGATGGACTTAGGTGAAATCAAATCTTATCTTGGTCTACACATTACTCATGATCATGCTAAATGCATCCTCACCATTGATCAAACAACATACATAGAAGATAGAAGACATGCTAGAACAATTCAGCCTTTCTGATTGCAATCCAACCACTACTCCATTACCCCCAGGTATTGTGCTCATCAAAGCAGAACCATCCTATACAGCACTGCCTTCTCTAAAATCTGGCTATCAACAACTCGTTGGATCTCTTTTGTATGCCATCATCATATCTAGACCTGACATCTCATTCCCTGTCATGAAGCTTTCTCAATTCCCCATAAATCCATCACCCACACACCTCTCCTCTGCCATGCATGTTCTCTGATACCTGCAAGGCACCATTGGGCTCTGTCTATGATATACTGGTGGGATTGATGATCATATCATTGGATATTCCAATGCTGATTGGGTGGCAGACAGAGATGATCACAAGTTGATTGGAGCACATGTATTCCTTCTTGGAGGTGGTGCAATAGTATGGTCATCAAGAAAACAACATACAGCATCGCTCTCTTACACAGAAGTGGAATACATGTCTTTGTCTCAAGCAGCAGCACAAGGAATGTGGCTTCACTCTCTCTTCCAAGAGATAGGCTTTCCTTTCTTGTCACCATTCTCACTCTATGGGGACAACAAAGGGTCCATTGACATAGCAACAAATCCCATCATCCTGTGAGGAACAAAGCATATTGATATCCATCATCATTATATATGAGAATGCATTTCTTCTAAGTTGATTTCAGTTCATCATCTTCCATCCTCTCTTGTTACAGCAGACATTCTCACCAAACCTCTTCCACTAGTTCCCTTCTCTTCTCACTGATCTCATCTTGGTTTATCATAACAAGTATGTCCTGTATGCACATGCATAGCATGGGGGGCTATTGACAATATATGCTGACAACACAACACCTTCCTTTTTCATCTATATGTATACTATACATGCACATACACAGATACAAACACACATGTCCTTGCCATTATTATGTCTGGTCCATGCACTATACAAACTACTATAAGTAGATAGTGATACAAACACAATAAGATAAGGAACTAGTTGTATCCTCCTCTCACACATGGCCTGTCCTCATCAATAAGGTTGTCAAAGAGGGCATTCATCATAGATTGAAATGTTGCTGGGGAGTTCTGGAGTCCAAAGAACATTACTGTTGGTTCCCATAACTTTCCATTGGCTATGAAAGTGGCTTTGTGTTCATCTCCTTTGATTCATACATTATTGTAACCCCATCTGAGATTGAGTTTGGTAAAGATTGTGGTGCCTTTTAGTTTATTGATTAGTTTGGGAATGAGAGGTAAGGGATATTTGTTGGTGATAGTTCACTTGTTTAATCTTGACAGGGATGTAATTTGCCATCCTTTTTTCCAATAAAGAAGAAGGGTGCTGCCCAAGGAGAGTTTGATGGGCAAATGTACCCCTTTTTGCTATTTTTGGAGATAAATGTGTGAAGCACCTCTCACTGTTTGTTGTCAATAGGATAAGCTTTTCTGGCATAAGGTTCTATCCCTGGTTTTAGATCTATGGCATGATCCCATGGTCAGTATATGGGTAATCAGGTGGAAGCTTCTTCATTGAAAGCTTTTCCAAGGTCATGGTAATGGAGTGGAACTAGGTCCATTCCTTTTCCATCACATTGGATATTCATAGCAATTTGCATAGATAGGGTGGTACAGAAAAGATCTAACCCATCAATTGTCCATTGATCTTCAATTTGATTGAAGGGTTCGTCTTCTTCGGAAAACACCAGGGTGTTATTTGGTAAAAATGGGTTACATTTTGCTGGACAATGTGAGAATGAGACAGTGTCTTGGGTCCAATTGATGTTTGGATTATGTTCCCTTAACCAGTCAGTGCCTAAGATGATGTCTTCTTTTCCAAGATCAGTAATATAGAATTTGTTGGTTTCTATATGTGGTGGTTTCAGCACATTTTTAATTTGCAAGGTGATTTGGCATGTATGTGTGATATCTCCACTGATATTCTTAGTTCTGTCAATGTTTTTTACTGGTATTTGCTGGTCAAGTTTTTGAGTGGGTAATTGGTGACAGTGTATGAAATCTTGGTGAATCAAGATTCCAGTTGCTCCACTATTGATAAGGGCTTTGGTGGCGACTTTCTGATTTCTTATGGAGACTTCAACAGGAATTCAAATGGAAGGTGAACCATTGTATTTTGAAAATGATATGTACAGTTCATTGTCCAAATTCAAGTTCCTGCTTGCAATGTCTGATTTAGAATCAGTTACTCCTTTGTCTGTCGCTGACTTAGGAGACTTTAATAATTCTGAGTGATCTTGAATAGATCTTGCATTTCTGCCTTGTCTTTGTCAGAGAGTTTCATAAGTGCATGGGAAATGGTGATCATGGGATCTTCTTCATTACATTCTTGAGTTCCCCTTACTGTGTAAGCAGGCTTAGGTGTTCCATAGTTCTGGTCACATTTGACCTTACATTCTCTGCTGAAATGTCCTTTGATACTGCATCTGAAACAAGCTCCTTCTCATTTCCTTTTGTTGCATTCTTCATCTGATATTCTCCCATTTCCAGTAAAATTTGCACATGTGAAAAGTTCTCTTTGGAACATTTCCATGGGAGAGAAGTTGTTGATAGCACATATAGTGTGTGGGTTTAATTTCTGTAGGTGAGAGTCAGTATCTCCCTTGAGTAAATCATCGGGATAGAGGAATCATCTGCCTTGTCTGGATTTGAGGCTGTTCTGGAAGTCATTGCTTGATTGGTTCTGGTCTAACCTTATGGCAAGATCTTGCCATTCTTTTAAGGTTGTTGGTAATCTATGTTGAACTTTCACTGTACATCATTACTACACCTCCCACTTCTTACTTTTTGTTTGGCATTACCTCCCCTTCACTTGTACACATATTTACATACACATAACATCTCCCTATATAATCACAACCCCACAGGGTTCTTCCCCACTCCCACACCACCTATACTCCAGACAATGTGTGTTGTGAGGCTGATGCTATGTTGAAGCTGAACAAGTGAGGAAGAAAGCTAAAACAACAAAAGGATGATCATGCTTTGACTAGTGGATATCCCAGATATATTAGCATATAGTAAATAAGAGGAGAAAGGAGTACTGTACCTAGCAAGTATCCCAGATGATCAGAACTGGAGAATAAACCACTAGGGGTCTCATGTATATATAGTACCCTGGAGTGTGCACAGACCATGCAGTACAGTATAGGGCTGGAAAGTGAGAAAGTATAGTAATGACATCATACCTAATAATAGAGGGGACATGTAAGTGCTGACTGAGGCTCTGCAGTAACTGTGGGAATGATTGGTGATACTCTGCAGCAGGTGTGAGAAGGATTGGTGAGCATGTGCAGCAAGGGTGAGAAAACAAAATATAACTAAAGATAGAACAGGCTGATTGGAGATCAGACAACATACACATTATTGGCCAATGAAGATGAAAAAAATTGAATGTATGACCATGGGAATCACTTTGATAGATCAGGAGCAATTGTAAGATCTATGATGATAGAGACATAAGAAAAATAGAGGAAAATGAAGAGAAAAATAGGGAAAATAATAGTGGCCTGACAAATACCCCCTTCTTAAGGTGAGACATCTTGATGAGTGAAGAATGGAGAGGAACATGCATGGCAGATATCTTCTTCTTCTCCTTCCATAGACTTGAAAGGAATGCCAGCAAAGAGTGATGGAGAAAGAGGAATGATGGAGGAAGATTTATGTAATTCTTTTAAATCTTCATATGATTTGGGAGTGATAACTCCATCATCATCTTCATCTGTAAAGTCATTTTCATCCTCAATAATACCAAAAGGAATTTCCTCATATCCTTCATCTAGAATTGGTGGGGTGGGTATTTCTTCTTGAAGTCATCAAGCATAATGTGGTTGAGCCATCATCTCGGGTGAATATTCCATCTGGTAAAGGGAATAAATGGCTACTGAATGTATTGCTTGAGGATGTTCTTTATGGTACCCCTTGAGCATATCAGGAACATATTCCATCAGTACTGAAGCAGGTTCCCAAGAATTCTCCTCTGTGGGGTAGTCTTTCCATTTGACCAGATACTGAACTTTACCATGAGAAAGATGACTATTGAGAATTTCTTCAACTTCATATTCTTCCACACCATTCTTGATGATAGGTGGAGGAGGAGGATGGATTTCTCATTTGATAATGATGTCTTTGATGAAAGGACGAAGTTTGGTGACATGGAAAACTGGATGAATCTTCATTGTCTTGGGGAGTTTGAGTTTATATGCATTGTTTGAAAGTACTTCAAGTACTTCATATGGCCCAAGACATTTGTGATCCAATTTCTTCATTGGTCTGCCTGTGTTGATATTAGTGGCTTCAAGCCAAACTTTGTCTCCAATGGCATAAACTGGAGTTTTGCCTCGATGTTCATCATAAAACTTCTTCATATCATCTGCTGCCTTCTTCAATGACACCTCTGCTTCTTCTCTGATCTGTTTGAGCCCTGCTACAAATTTGTCCACTGAATTGATTCTGGTAGACATATGAGGTTCATGGCCCATTCAAGGATCTTGTCCATAATTCAGCATAAATGGGGAATATTTTATTGCTGAATGGACACAATTGTTGTATGCAAATTCAGCCATAGGTAACCAACTTGTCCAGTCATTTTGTCAATGGTTAATGAAAATGTGGAAATATTGCTCAATTTCTTGATTTATCCACTCTGTTTGACCATCTGTTTGAGGATGATAAGCTGTAGATGTAGCTGTTTGAATCCCCAATAAATAATTCAATTTGTGCATGACTTGTGACACAAATTGAGGTCCTCTGTCTGATAATACCTTCTCTGGAAGACCATGACATTTCCAAACATGATCTCTCATAAGGCATGCCACTCCTTCTGCTGTGATTGTCTCCATTGTTGGAATAGCATGAATCATTTTGGTGAAACAATCCACAACCATGAGAATAGAATCATTGCCTTGGCTTTCAGGCAATTTGACGATAAGATCTGTAGAAATGATCTGCCAAGGACATGAGGGGATTTCATTAGGTGTTAACTCTCCTTGTGGTTTGGTAGGGAAAGTCTTCATCCTTTGACACAAGTCACATCCTTTAACATATTTCTCCATATATGATGCCATGTTTGGGAACCAGAAATGTTGTCAAACCATTTCCAAGGTTTTCTTGTAACCTGGATGTCCTGCAAGTGGTGAATCATGGCAGGTCTTCATCAGTTCAGCATACATTGTTTCTGGGACATAGAGTTTCCCATCATAGAAAAGCATCTTCTTTTCATCTTCACTCCAATGTGCAAACATTGCAGTTTTCCTCAAGTCTGCATCCAACTTGTCCCAGATGATGTAATTGTGGTCTTCCTTTTGTGTGTCCATAATTCTCTTTAAGATCAGAGGGCTGAGTGCTGCAAGGGAAACCTTGTGTTTGAAAAATTCTGGCTTGAGCAAGATGACATTCTTGTTGTCATCTTCTACCCCCTTCTTATGGTCTGAGTGTCTTGAGAGGAGATCAGGGTGAACATTGGTAGAGCCCAGTTTGTGGACCATATCAATCTGGAAGCAAGACAAATAAAGTGACCAGTGAGCTTGACAATGATTGAGTATCTGGGCCATCATGAAGTATTCCAAGTTTTTGTGGTCAGTGGTGACTTGAACAGGGTGAATGGAACCTTCAAGGTAATGACACCATGCTTCCAGAGCATGAATGATGGCCAACATCTCCTTGTCGTATATGTCATAATTACACTCAGCAGGTGACAAGCCCTTACTGAGGTAAGCAACTGGGTGCCACTTGTTATCCTGTCAAAGCTGTGAAAGGACTGCACCAGTAGCATAACCAGAACTATCCACTTCAACTCTGAATGGATAGTGCTCATCTGGAAACACTAAAACCAGTTCAGAACACACAGCATCTTGTAAACGAGTGAACACCAATTGCTGTTCTTCATTCCAATGCCACTTGACATCCTTCTGCATGAGCTCATTCAAGGGTTTAGCGATATTAGAAAACCCAAGAATAAAACAACAATAAAAGTTGCAGAATCCCAAGAATGGGTGGACATCATGAATGTTCTGTGGAATTGGCCAGTCTTTGATACCCTGTACCTTGACTGGATCCATAGCAATTTTGTCAAAAGAAATATTCAGGCCAAGGAAGTTGATAGATGTCTGTTCAAATTCACATTTCTCTGGTTTGAGATAGAGTTTGTTATCAGTGAGTATTTGAAGGACTTCCTGTGTGACCTTGCAATGTTCTTCCAATGTTGTGGTGAAAATCAAGATGTCATCCATATAAACCACCACAACCCCATGAGATATAAGACCATGGAATAAGTAGTTCATCATCGTTTGGAAAGTGGTGGGGCTGTTGCAAAGACCAAAGAACATGACAAGAGGTTCAAACAATCCTTGTTAGTGATGAAGGCAGCTTTCCATTCATCACTGTCTTTGATCCTGACATTGTTATAACCCCAATGAACATCCATCTTGGTAAAGTATCATGCTCCACAAAGACGATCAATTAACTCTGAAATGAGAGGAAGTGGATAACTGTTCTTGATCATCATATCATTAAGCTTGCAATAGTCTTGAACAGGTTGAAGATCTCCAGACTTCTTTTTGATGAAGAAGAAAGGTGATGCCATAGGAGATTTAGAAGGATGAATATGACCACTCTTCAGATTCTCTTCAATGAACAATTCTAGTTGTTTTTGTTCATCCAGGGAAAGATTGTAGACTTTACCAGCAGATGGTTTGGTGCCTGGTTTAAGTTCAATTGCATGATCCCAAGGACATCTTGGAGGAAGAGAATTGAAAGCTTCTTTGTCAAATACCCATTTGAAATGATGATATGCTTTGGGTACTATGTCTTTGAAATTCTTCTTCAACTTCTTCTTTTCTGCTTCAATGGCGAGATCTTGGCTAATATTTTGAATGGATGCCTCCATTTCTTTTTGATCTACCATAACCATCAATATCCAATCTCCTTCTTCAGCTGCTATTCTTTCCTTGGCTTCTTGATGTAGAGTTCGATTTTGTTGTTTCATCAGTTTTTTGTTTGATTTCCAGACTTGTCTGTCAGCCTTGAGATGTACTTCACATCTGTGTGGGCATCTAGTGAAATGTATTTTTCCCTGTAACCAGTCGATTTCAGGGTTATGGATTTTCAACCATGATTCACCAACAAGGACATTCTTTTTGCCCAGGTTGCAGACTGCAAAAGTAGTGCATTCAGTATGGCCATTGATAGTCATGATGAAATCAATCATCTCTTCAATAGATCCTCCTTGATTGAGCAATCCATCAACATTATAAACAGGGATAGGTTTGGCCAATTTTTTGTGTTTAAGTTATTTTTCTTGACAAATTCTTTGTTGACATATAACCCTGTAGCACCTGAGTCAAGAAGAGCATCAACTTCCAAAATAGCTCCAGTATCCACTGTTTTGATTTTGAGTTTCATTTCAGGGAAATTGGTGACATTGAATATTGCTCTTTGGATATATTCCTTTTTCTCAACAGGAGGAGTAACCTGTTGCACTTGAGGCTTCACTTCAGACTGAGAATAAGATGGAACAATGCATGTTAAATAAATTTGAGTACAAGCATTGAGATGATCAATGTCTGTATCATCAGTCTGAAGCATAGAAAACCTATTATAGGACAGTGAACTCATGCTTAGTTCCCATCCAACCCAAAACCCAACCGCTGTGCTCCACTCTTTGAGCCATTTGGATCATTCAATCTAAGACCACATGCCTGAAACTCCTTCTGCATCTCAGCCAAGAAGTCTGCCTTGTTCAGTGCATACATCTCTTGAAGGGTCCTCACATTCCCCCTTTGTTGTTGTTGTTGCCCTTGCAGACATCTTGGCTCAGGACATTCTCTAGTGAAATGTCCTTCTTTGCTGCAATTGAAGCATAGTTGAGGGTGTGGTCCTCTGGCCCTGTCAACACCCATAGGTTCTCCAGCAGGTGCCACTGTCAAAGTAAATTGACAAGGGGTGAAATTGCACTGTTGCCCCTGTGATCTTCCATATTGCTGCTGCTGCCCTTGCACCTGCCTTCATCCCCAAGTCATCTCAAAATTCTGCATATCTTGATATGCATATACCCTAACTCTGGCTCTTCTGATCCATCCTTCTAAATCATGAGGAAGAGGTGTCTCAACATAGCAAGACTGGAGAAAAGGATAATTCATCCCTTTTTTAAACAATGTGCATAGTGCACCATCATTATATCCAGATGCTGTTTTGTACAAGAGGAATTCAGTGATGTATTCCTCTATGTGACAACTTCCCTGTGAAATAGTGGTCAATTTTTGTTGCACTGTCTGCTCTTTGTTATGATCTCCAAAAGTAATCTTCATCATTGTCAAGAGTTCATCGAAGTTTTTGAATGGCTTGTCATATTTGAGGGGTTCTACTCTTTGAGCCTCGATTTCTCATAGAACCCCTTTATTCCATTCCTCTGCATATCCTCCTTTGATGTACAACAGTATAACTGTCACCTTGTCTTCATCTTGATATTCAGGGTGAGCATGAAGAACAAGATAGATTTGATCCAAATAAGATTAGAACTTCTTTTTGTCATCATCAAAAGGAGTTGGTTCTGCAATGTGAACCTTGGGGAGGTGGACCTGGGGTGGGAGGCCTATTCCTTGCCTGGAAGAGGAACCTCCTTCTTCTGATGTTAGACAATTTATCAGGTTCATCATTGCTTCCTGTTGCTGTGCTAACAGCTTCTGTTGACTCTTGATAATCTTCATCATCTCCCCAAAACTCAGTTGATCATGCTCCTGGTCCATAGGAACAGATGCTGCAGGTTGAGGTTGAAGAGTCACTGCTAAGGCTGTACGAAGACTCTCGATTTCAGATTCTAAGTGGTGTGACATCAATGGTTCTTGATCTGCTAAGCTCACAAATCAATTCCTCAAGTGTGATTCTGGTTCTTCACTGTCTTCTCTGTGTTGTGGGGGTGATGGCTGTCTCTGGCTCCACACATTCCACTGGTTGTCTTGCAACAGTTTGACTGATTATTTGTTGGATGATTTTGATAAGTGTTCCTGCACTTCTGTAATTGAGTGATGTCAAATTGATGGCACACTCAGTCATAAAACAGAAGCACTATATTCTTCAATAAAATGTGCAGATGATGATGCAGACAAACAAGAAAACCACAAAGACTTTGAAAGATGATATGTCTATGCTAATATGTAGATGTTGCAGGGCCCCCTGCAATATATGAAGCAAAATGATGGTGGGGATTGATATGGAAGGTGCAATCCGGATTAGCTCCCAATTCTAGCAAAACAGGGGGAGGAACAAGAGAAGGATCATTGTAATACTGATACAACAATTCTCTGAAGAGAGTAGGAAGATACTTAATATGGTATCTCCTATCTTGGTTCCTCCAACGTTCTGATCTTGGATCAGGGAAGATCCAAAGGGGGAAGTGTTTGTAGTTTGTTGAAGGTTCACTTCGATGCTGTATGATGATGTGTGTGTGCCAAGCAAGAAGGCAACAGCAAAGATGAAGACGAGTGGTGGAGGGGTGAGTGACAGGAAGGAGCAAGTAAAAGTTAACACTTAGACCTTCATCTAAGAGGTGCTCTGTTCTAGAGTGAGTGTGGGGGGGACAAGGGTGGTGTGTGGAAGGGGTGGGTGGTCCCCAAGCTGTCAGAAGACCCACTGAGTTCCCAGGAATTGTCTGATTGAAAATGCTCCTCCCAGAATGTCCACAATTGTGTATCGATCTCTCTACTCTGAGTGTCCACCACATGCACACTGTGGAGGAGGTTGCTGGGCAAGAGGTGGAGGTGTATGGGGTGAACACTGTAAGATCCAACAACGAGTTGAAGTGTGGAGGAGGGTGAGCAAGGGACATATACTTTAGTCCACAAGTCACAAGTACACTCACTCTCATGTTTTTGCCACTTGCAGTGATGACAACAAGCAAGAGGAGGGTGAGGGAAAAGTTGAGCATGGTAGAAATAGTCTTGTTCACATTTGGGTTTGCAAATGAAGCCTATGGTGTAAAAAGGGTTGCAGATGAATTGAAGGTGAAAATACCTGTCTGTGGGAAAGGGGGGAAGGGGAAAGGTGTGGTGGGGGAAGGAGTTCTGATCAATTGTGAGGCCGATGCTATGTCAAAGCTGAACAACTGAGGAAGAAAGCTAAAACAACAAAAGGACGATTGTACTTTGACTAGCAGATATCCCAGGTATAGTAAATAAGAGGAGAAAGGAGTACTGTACCTAGTGGATATCCCAGATGATCAGAACTGGAGAATAAACCACTAGGAGTCTTATGTATATATAGTACCCTGGAGTGTGCACAGACCATGCAGTACAGTATAGGGCTGGAAAATGAGAAAGTATAGTAATGACATCATACCTAATAATAGAGGGGATGTGTAAGTGCTGACTGAGGCTCCACAGTAACTGTGGGAATGATTGGTGATACTCTGCAGCAGGTGTGAGAAGGATTGGTGAGCATGCACAGCAAGGGTGAGAAAACAAAATATAACTAAAGATAGAACAGGCTGATTGGAGATCGGATGACATATGCATTATTGGCCAATGAAGATGAAAAAAATGGAATGTATGACCATGGGAATTGCTTCAATAGATCAGGAGTGATTGTAAGATCTATGATGATAGAGACATAAGAAAAATAGAGGAAAATGAAGAGAAAAATAGGGAAAATAATAGTGGCCTGACATGTGTCCTCTACACATATGGATATCCTTGTACTTTAGGATCCTTTCTCCACTTTAACCATTCTCCACCTTCACTATATAAGATGCACACTTTACTGCACATCTCCTCAGTTGTCATCTTACAAGACAACTGAGTGAGTACTTCACTTACCATCTTATTCTCTACCTTATTACATTCCTGCAGCTCCCATTCTTGTGTCATGACACACTCCCTACTCTCCACACCTTACATACCTGTTGCAGGTCAGTATACACTCTTAATTGTCGTCTTACAAGACAACTGACTCCCATTCTTGCATTGTGGCACACTCCCTACTGTCCACACATTACCTACCTGTTGCAGCCATGCAGCCCTTTCTCTCCATGCTTGGAGGCCAAATACACTTGTTCTTTGTGTTGTTCACAGTTGTAGTTGCCTGCCATAACCTGCATGAACAATCTATCTCATGTTGTCATGATGGTATCCTTGATGTCTTTTCTAAGACCATTCTTGAATTTCTTGATATTGGTTATGCCATTATAACCCATAGTGTTGGTGATAGAGTTGAATACTGTGATGTATTCTGAAGTGGTACCCCTTCCCTGGACTAACCTATCCAGGTTGTTGCATGATAACTCCCCTTTATTACTTGGGTAGAATTTGTCACCAAATTGTTCCTCAAATTGGTTCCATGTGAGCATTGAAGGGGACATGGTGAGCTTATCAATGATTTGTCCAGCCCATGTTCCAGTGACCATTCCTTCTTTGCAAAAGGATAGTGCAAAGGCAATTTTGTCTGTATTGTCTTTGAAATTTTTTGTGAAGAAATGGAGTTTAACCTTTTGGATAAAGTCTTTGGCAGTGGATTTGGTTCCAGAAAACTCAGATGGCTTATTGAGTTGGGGTTCCTTGGAGGAAGCAGATGACATGCTAGCCATTCTTGGTATAGTTGATTGAGTTCTCTTTGGGTTTGGGTAATTTGTTGTTGGTGTTGGATCAACTGGGTTTGAACTTGTAGTTCCAGGGGTGATTCTTGATTGAATGAAAGGGGTGGACAAGGTAATGGTTTCATCTCCTGAAGTTGTTGCTTGAGGAGTAAAGGTTTCCACTTGAGGAAATTCTTTTGAAACATTGATGGGCATTCATGGTCTTTGGGGTTCTGAGCAAGTTCCTGAGTGAGATCCTGATTGCAATCTTGGTATAAGACTCTGTTGGTATTCAGGGATCATGTGTAATGAAGATACTCATTCAGGATATACTTCAATGTAATTGTAGTCTTCTTTGTCTGTGGAGTCCCAGCAAATGATAACTTTATTTTCAGTTGGGTTGTTGAATGCTTTATATATCCACTGTTTGTTCTTGTTGTAGAAGATGTATTCATTTTCTTGGTTGGTATATTCTTCAAGGGAAACAGGGATGTGGTTTTCAAGAAGTTGTCTATGTTGGCAGCAAACTTCAGTATCTAGCAAGATTTCTTGATGGATGTTTGCTGACAGAAGTGAAACTTCAGTTGTAACTGGTAGTCCATTAGAAAATATGATTTGGGGTTCCTGATTCATGTAGGTGAAGTAAATGAGTTGATTGTTGATGTAAAAGAGTTTATTGTTGCTGTTGTATTGGAGGTAATTGGGCCCCTGGTGATTGGTTATGTCTAATGTGATGGTGTTGGCAGGAAGAAGTTGGCTGTGGTAATCTCCAGGGAGATTAGATGATGTGGAAGCTGTAGTGAGGGTTCACACTTCCTAGAAGTGTGGTTGGTTGTTAGGAGGAGTTCGGAGTCTTGTCAAAGTGCTAAGAGTGGCCTATTGGACAGTCTTAGGGAAGGTCTGTTATGATAATACCCCTGGTAACAAGTTGGTGGATACATACTTGATAAGCATAATGACTGTTCCTGATGATAATGAAGAGAGGGATTGATGAGATAGTGATGAGGATGATTCCACCAATGACTAAACAAGGATCCAGGGTGATGAGTTTAAGATGTCTTAGTGATGCTTAGAGTGACTTAGAGATCTTAGACTTAGTTCTTAGAATGAAGTGAGTTTGTAGTGAGCTTAGGTCAAGCACAGTTGTAGGGAAATCCCTGGATTGCAAAGTTGACAAGACTGGGGCTTAAGACCACCAGTCTTTCAACTATTTATACAAAACTAGAGTCCTAAAGATAGATAAGTATATAAAGTTCATGGATCAACAACAATTGCACAGCAATCAATGAAGTCACATGACCTAAGATGCATCTGTGAAGTAATGAAGTGGCTCAGCCACAAGCACAATATGAACAAGAGATAAACAGAGATAAACAAAGGCAAGAAAGAAGAGTCCTTGCTAATTGTATAGTGATAGTCCTTAGCAAGTAGATGTAAATAAATAAAGAAAGGTGACAGGAAAAAGATAAGTCTTTATAGTACTTGGAGTAAAACTCACAGTGCAGTAATAAATACTGTAGTACTATAAAGAGAAAGAGAGATAGAGTCCTTACTAAGTAAAGCTCACAGTTGTAGTAATAATACTACACTTTACTAGTAAGTAAGATAATAAAAAAGAAAGAAAAAAGAGAAAAAGAAAACTGTTATGAGGTGCCAAAGCAAGTGCCTTGTAACAGCACTTGCTTTGACACCTCATAATGGACTTGTTTTTCCTTTTTCTTTTTCCTTTCTTTTATCTTACTTACTATAAGCATAGTATTCACTACAGCTGTGAGCTTAGCTCCAACTTATAGTAAGGACTCTATCTCTTCTCCTTTATAGTACTACAGTATTTACATACTGCACTGTGAGTTTTACTCCATGTTGAGCCACTATTATTTATTTCCTATTTTTCCTCATTTTTCCTATTTTTCTTATGTCTCTATTGCTACAGATCTTACAATCACTCCTGATCTATAGAAGTGATTCTCACAGTCATGCATTCTACTTGTTCGTCTTTATTGGCTGATGACACATATGTCATCCAATCTCTGATTGGCCCATTCTATATTTAGTTATGACTTGTTCTTCTCACACTTGCTGTGGAGTATCACCAATCACTCCCACAGTTACTGCAGAGCCTCAGTCAGCACTTACATGTCCTCTCTATTATTAGGTATGACATCATTACTATACTTTCTCATTCTCTGGCCCTATACTGTACAGCACAGTCTGTGCACTCTTCAGAGTAGTATATATAGCATACTCCACTTAGCATTTTATCCCCAGTTCTGATCATCTGGGATATCTGCTAGGTGCAGTACCATCTAGTCCTTTTCTTGTCTTACTTAGCTGATTATATATCTGGGATATCCACTAGTCAAAGTGTGATTGTCCTTTTTTGTTGTTTTAGCTCTTTCTTCAGTTGTTTGGCTTCAACATAGCATTGGCCTCACACTCCAAGTACATACTATAAAGTTTCTTTATCTTGTATCTTTCTTTGTTTATTTACATTTACTTGCTAAGGACTACCACTACATAATTAGCAAGGACTCATCTTATCTCATCTCTATTTACCTTTATTTACCTCTCATTCATTTTGCACTTGTGGTTACATTTACTTTAGCTCAATATGGACATGACTCAGTCACATGATCTTGTTGATTGTTGTGCAATCATCATTGATCAGTGAACATTAGTTACATTTATTATACTTAGAACTCCAGTTTTGTATAAGTAGTTGAAAGCCTGGTGGTCTTAAACTGCAGTCTTGTCAACTTCACAATCTAGTGATTCTCCTACAACTGCACTTGACTATTCTCTCACTACAAACTCTAAGAACTAAGTCTAAGATCTATAAAGTCACCTTAAGTGTTGCTAAGATATCCTAAACTCATCACACTGGGTCCTTGTCTAGTCATTGGCAGTATCATCCTCATCACTATCCCATTGATCCCACTCTTCATCATCATCAGGAACATTTACTATGTGTATCAAGTGCATAACAACTATCTTGTTACCAGGGGTATAGTTATTGCAAGCCTTCCCTAAGACCATCCAATAGGCTGCTCTTAGCACCAATTGCCCATGTTGTCTTGAGTGGATGTGGGCAGGGTGGGCAGGCATATTGCCATGCTGTGCTGGCCACATGCTGTCCATACAGCAGTGGTGTGGGCAGGTAGGGGGCCATGTGCTGTTGACACAGTGGTGATGTAGGTGCATGGGTGGGAATAGGAGGGATGTACCAGTTGCCCATGTTGTCTTGAGTGGATGCAGGCAGCGAGCCAGCAAGCTGCTGCACTGTGCCAGTATGGTGGCAGCACAGGTGTGCATGCAGGTGTGCATGAGGGTGCAGGGTCCTGGTACAGTGGTGGTGTGGTTGAGCAGGTGGTGGCCACCCACTGTTGGTATGGCAGTGGCACATGGGGCAGGTAGACAGCCATGTGCTATTGACATGGTGGAGATGCAGGCACATGAGTGGGCACAATAAGACATACATACTAGTGGCCTGCATTGTCTTGAGTGGATGTGGGTGGCAAGTAAGCTCCCACACTGTGCTGGTACAGCAGCAGTGCAGGCACATATGCAGGTGCAGGTGGGTAAGCAAGGGGTGGCACAGGCCCACATGGCCTTGTGCACTGTGCAGTTGCCATCCAGCACCTTGGCTGTGCAGTGCAGCACATCAAAGCAACTTCATCAATAGCTTATCTTTCCTCTTTCCACCCACCCACTCTGGGCTCTTTCTTGCTAGCTTATCTTATTAGACTGTTTCTCTCTCTTTTGTGAAGAAACATTTTGCTTCCTTTCTGTCCACAGCTTGCTTTGGGTGGTTCTTTCAGAGAGACTAAGCCTAAAGTCTACCAGCATGGCCTTAGTTTGCTGTTGCCAAAGGCAGTTGTTCATTCAATTGCTGGACCTGTGGTGTTCAGCCACTTGCTCTCAATCTCACTTCCACCTGTCCAACAGAAAAGGGGTGATACCTGAGTTGCACCTTTTTTCATAAAGGCTATAAGCATTGTGATCTGACACTGCCTTGCAGTGATTTCCTCTGACTGTGACTATCTGGGGTGTGTGGAGGATCTGGCAACTCCATCTCTGGCTCTGGCTCTGGCTCTGGCTCTTGGTTTTTTTTTACAGCTGCCTTTCTTTTTCAAATGGAAAACAATTCAAGGTATTTCATTATTACTGATTTCATTGTATCATGCTTCTCTAAAATATATACTTTTCAGTCCTGGACCTCTTGAATACTGGCCACCATCCCCAAATGTGCAACAACATGGTGGTCAATTGCCTGGGTATGTCTCTTCAGTTTTTTTCTTCTCATTTTCTCTTTGCTAAAATTTACTTCATCACCTTTTCAGTGCAGAACTACCTTCTGCCAACCAGAGTCCTCAAACCCAACATGATGCATTGCCTGGGTATGTCTGTTTCAATTTCAATATATTTCAATTTATTCTTTGCTGACATTTCATCATCTTTTCAGTCCAGAACTGCCTGCTGCTAATCAAAACCCTGAAATCCAGCATGAGGATGCAGATCAGAGGTATGTCATCATGCATCACATACACCTCACAATCTATATAACTGACTCCATTGCTCCTTTTTCTTAGATCTGTTAAATGACAATAAAGGACTTGTAGTATTGCAATGGAGAGTACTCTAGACACCACACTAAGTGGGGGACTGAAGTCTGAAGTGAGCAACTGGAGTAAATAAGATAGGAAGATAAAGTACAGTTCTGAAGTCCAAAGTGAGCAACTAGAGAACTAGCTGTGCCATTGAGGACTCCTTTATAGTATGCATAACTGTGGAGTTAGAACTATAACAGTGTGCCACACATACATGTAAAGTAAGAAGTCAAATGCATAAGCAGAAGTAAAGATATAAGTCAATGTAACACAAAGTCTGGAAATCCAAAGATAGGAAAGTTGGTGAGGAACCTTATATAACAACAAGATCACCACCACACACTCCTGAGCACACATGCCAAAATCAGCATGAGCAAGATAGGCAGCAACATGAACCACAAATGATATCACCATCATCACATTGTGCCCAGCAAAGGGATCCTCCTGTGGGAAATATCCCACAGCCTAGCTTTGACCAAGTGCCACAGGCTGCCCCTCTCCATGCCTCTCTCCCCCAGAACCCTCCTGCTCCTGCATATCCTCCTCCTGTCCCCCATAATCCCCTTGCCCCTGCACTTACTTATCCTGCTCCTCTCCACCCATATCATCCTCCTCTTCCCCCTCCAGCATGGCAATAACAGGCTCTGCAATATTATATCCCCCCCAAGTATAATCCAGCACAATACCTGTATTACCATCAACAACCATATGGATATCAACCTGGGGTACCTATACCTATGCATTTCCTTCATCACCCACATCATCCATCTGTCCCTGTCCAAGGGTATCCTGGGGTTCCTGGACATGTCAATCCACAGCAGCAGCAGCAACAACAACACAAAAATCAGGATGAGGAATTGCATCAGGGCTTTCAACAGCATCATGCTGAGCATGTGAACCACCACAAAGCACAGGCTGCAGCTCAGCACAATCAATCTACAAATGCCATGGATCACAGAAGTAATCTGGGAGGTCAGCAGGAGAATGATGTACAGATCAGTCATATTGTGGTATATGTAAAATCTGATAATGATCTCATCTGCATTTATATCCCTGCATTAGGTCTTGGAGCAGCAAGTCACAGAAGATGTGCAGGGAATTGCAGTAGAAGATCCACAACAGCCACCACAGGTCTGTGCATGCAGGTTTGGGCAGGTGATGAGAACTGATAAGATAGTTATGGCATTAAGTAGCATATTCCCTAAGGGGAAGAGAACAGACAGCATGTCTGCAGTGGTAAAGTGTGTATGGACACAGCAAGTGCCATATGCAGTAAGTAGAGAGCTGCAGGGAGGTGGTGAGGGAAGTGTAGCAAACAAGATAGGAATGTACTCACTCAGACATGGAGGTAAGATGTCTGAGGAGCTAGTACTGTAGAGTGCCTATCTTATATAGTGAGCATGTAGTAGAGTTGGAGCAGAGTGTATAAGTGAAGTACAACAACTACTATAAGGAGGAGGGACACGTGTCATCTGGAGATGTGTGTGGAGTGGGTAGTGTTCAGGCTTGTGAGAAGTCCAAGGAGATGTAGTAAGTGTACGTATGTTATGTGGGTAAGAGGTGTATGTATTGATGGAGTGGAGCCAAGGGAAATGAAGTGTGATGGTGTGTATGGGAGGTAAATCAACAAGGTCAGTAATGTAACATATATCTGATTCTAATCATGGGCTTATATGGGTTGATGCCTTTAGGAGCAGGAAACTGGAGAATAGGCCCAGGAAACAGCACAAAACCAGGACCAGCATGAGCAACTGTCTCAGGAGCATGCCCAAGATGTGGACTTCCATATGCAAATGTCTCAGCACCATCAGCCTCAGCAAAATGATCCTGACATGGATCAGCCACAGCCTGCTGCACCCCCTCCACTCCTTATCCATCTTGGCTGCCAGGAATACCATGAACCTGTGAACCACCATAGCCTTGGTGCAATGGAGAAACAATGCCCTCACTGCCATGCTATTCACTTCATCTCTGAGAAGTTGACAGCATCCACTGTAAATCATCTCCTATTTGGCATGTGTTGCTTGCAGGGCCAGATCCACCTCCCTCCCTTTGCCCAACCACCACCCACTCTTTCAAGGCTGTTGAATGGCAGTGATCCATTTGCAAAAATGTTCAGGAGCAACATATGCCAATACAATGCTGCTTTTGCATTTACATCTATTGCTGCAAATGTCAATGATACTGTGCTTGCTGGATCTGGACCTTATACATTCAGACTCCATGGTTCTCTCCATCATGAGATGGGGGCCCTCCTTCCAAATCCTGGAGTCACACCATGCTATGCTCAGCTCTATGTCCTTGATCCTGATGATGCTATCAATGCATGCCTGGCCAACAACTCTAACCTTGACCCATCTACCATGATGGATCTCCACACAATGCTGCTTGCCAACAACCCATACATCAACATGTACAGGCAAGCTCATGAGATCCTCAAGGACAAGGCTCCAGAAGAGCAGGTCAATGTGGCTGTTTGCATCACTGTGGATTCAAACACAGACCTGTGCAGATACAATGCTCCCACTGTAAAGGAGATTGCTGCCATCATTCCTGGAGGTGGAGGACAGCAAGTGGACTTGCATCATGACATCATTGTGCACCTGCATGGAGGTAACCTTAGGAGGATCAGTCATCTGCATCATAGCTATTCCACATTGCACTATGTCCTCCTCTTCCCCAAAGGTGACTCTGGCTTCCACCTCAACATGCCATCACAGCCAGGTCCAAATGGTCAGATGTGCTGGAAGAATGTCTCCCAACACTGCTACTATGCATACTGTGCCTTCACCAGACTGAATGAGGCAGACATCATCTTTTGCAGTGGAAAGCTCTTTCAGCAATACTTGGTTGATGCTTGGGCATCAATTGAGGAGGCCACCCCATACTGGATCAGGACCCATCAAAAACAGATATGTGCAGATCTGTACAAGGGGCTTCAGGATGCAGTTCATGGCAACCAAGATGGTGCTCCAGTCAATCTTGGACAGCAGGGCCAGCACATTGTCATTCCCTCCACCCACCAAGGCAGTTCAAGGCATATATTCTAGCTCTTCCAGGACTCTATGGCCATTTGTCATTATGGGCACAAACCAGACATCTTCTTGACCATGACTGCAAACCCCAACTGGCCTGAAATCCAGGAAGCTCTGCTGAAATATAATGATGGCACATCCCAAACTGCTGTAGATCACCCTGACATTGTTGCTCATGTCTTCAACCAGAAGAAGCAAGCCTTGCTGCATGAAATCAAGCATGGACTTTTTGGGGAGCTGGCTGGCAGTGTCTACACCATAGAGTTCCAGAAGTGTGGCCTCCCTCACATGCATCTCCTCATCTTCCTGAAGGCCCCATACAAGATCCATGATGCCAATCATGTTGACAGCATTGTCTCAGCACAGCTCCCTGATGCTGCCCTGTATCCAAAGCTACATGAGTATGTCACCAAGTACATGCTTCATGGCCCCTGTGGTGCTCCTGACCATGTCAAATCCCCTTGCATGGAGAAGGATAACAACCAACAATGGCATTGCAGCAAGCACTACCCCAAGCAGTTTTGTCAGGAGACCCCCTTTGGAGAAGATGGATACCCAATCTATGCCAGGCCAGACAATGGCCACACCTTCACAAAGTATCTCAGTCAGAATAAGGTCCATGTCTTTACCAACTGTGATGTGGTCCCATATAATCCCTACCTGCTTGCCAAGTATGACTGCCACATCAATCTGGAGATCAGTGCCTCAGTCAAGGCAGTCAAGTACATCCACAAGTACATCTACAAGGGTCCTTATCAGGCAACTGTGCAGGTTGGGAATGTGGATGAGATCCAGGACTACATTGATGCACACTACATTGGTCCTTCAGAGGCATGCTGGCACATCTTTGAGTTCTCCATGCACCAAGAGCTCCCCACAGTCTATTGCCTTCCTGTCCACATGGAGAATGAGCAGCAGGTCTACTTCCAAGCAAGTGATGACCCTCAGGAAGTTTTAGAGCATCCCTCTGCCAAAAGAACACACCTGACAGAGTGGTTCAAGGCCAATCAGCAGTATCCTGACAGTGCCTGCCAGTACTTCTACCAGGACTTTCCTCAGCACTTTGTATGGGAACAAAAGGGGCATCACTGGAAGCCAAGACAGAGGGGTTTTGCCATTGGTCACATGTACTTTGTCCATCCATCTGCTGGGGAGTGCTTCTACCTCAGGATGCTTCTCACCATTGTCAAGGGGGCAATGGACTGGAAGAGTCTGCACACTTGTAATGGGGTGGTCCATGCAACTTACAAGGCTGCCTGTCTTGCTAGAGATCTCCTGGAGGATGATGGTGAATGGGATCAGTGCCTGCAAGAGGCTGGGGAGATGCAGACTGGTGGTCAACTGCACTCTCTCTTTGCCTCCATCCTCTACCACAACATCTCATCCAACCCTGCCATTCTGTGTGACCATCACAAAGCAAAACCATGTGATGATTTGCACCATGCCCTCACCACCCATCACAATCTCCCTGATCCTACTGAGGAGCAAGTCCATGACTATGGCCTCTACCTCCTTGACAAGATCCTCAGCAAGATGGGCAAGCACATCCTTGACTTCCCTCCCATGCCACTCCCCCAGCATCACTGGCAAGTTCTTGGCAACCTCCTTCTGCAAGATGAGCTTGATCATGACATCTATGACCTCACTCTGCAAGTTGAAGATCACTACTCTACCTTAAATGAGGAGCAGAAGTCTGCCTTTGATGCTGTCATGGCCTCTGTTTATGGGAACCAGGGAAAGATCTTTTTCCTCCACAGTGCAGGAGGTTGTGGGAAGACATACCTGTGCAACACCATTGCTGCTGCTGTGCATTCCAAGGGCAAGGCTGCTCTCTGTGTTGCCTCCTCAGGCATAGCCTCACTCCTCCTGGATGGAGGTCACACTGCCCACTCTCACTTCAAGATCCCCATATCCCTCCATGAAACATCCACCTGCAGTTTGAAGTGCAACTCTGATCCTGAGGGGCTATTGAAGGAGACTGGGATCATCATCTGGGATGAAGCACCTATGCAGCATCACTATGCCATGGAGGCTCTGGATCACACCTGCTGGAGGATGGGGTTGCATTTGGAGGGATCACTGTGCTCTTTGGTGGGGACTTTCACCAAATCCTGCCTGTCATCCCCAAGGGTTCCAGACAGCAGATAGTCAATGCTTCCCTCTGTTGCTCCCAGCTCTGGAAAAGCACCACCATTCCCCACCTCAAGCAGAACATGAGTCTTGACCACACTCCAGGCAGTGCTGCTTTTGCTCAGTGGTTGCTTCAAGTTGGTGCTGGAGGCCAAAACCCATCCATCAAACTCCCTGCTAGCATGTCCCTCTAGGAGAACACTGTCCAGATGCTCATTGACTCCATCTACCCTGGGATTGCAGATGCAGAGGAGAAGCCTGACCAGTATTTACTGGAGCACACCATACTTTCCTCCAAGAATGATACTGCTGATGAGCTCAACTCTGCCATCCTTGCCCAGTCTCCTGGAGAAGACACCACCCTCTTCAGTGTTGCCAAAGTCAAGAGTGGCCAGGAGGACTATCCCATTGAATACCTCAACTCCCTCAATGTCTCTGGCATCCCCCTTGCCCACCTTCATGTCAAGGTTGCTGTCCCCTCATGCTCCTCAGGAATATGGACCCATCCCATGATGGACTCCACAATGGGACTCACCTATTGCTGCTGGAGGTCAAACTACATGTTCTCAGGTATCACATCTTGGGTGGCAAACATGCAGGCAGGATTGTGTTCATCCCCAGGATGGTCTTGGAGCCCTCTGAAGAGTCACTGCCCATTCCTCTATCACACCACCAATTCCCAGTTTGCCTTGCCTTTGCCATGACTATCAACAAGTCACAAGGCCAATCAGTCAGTCATATTGTATTGGACTTGTGCTCTGGAGTTTTTGCCCATGGTCAACTCTATGTTGCATTGTCACACTGCACATCTGGGGACAGGATCAAGGTCCTCTTTCCTGAGGGTTCCCAGGGGGGATCAACCTTGAATGTGGTGTATCCTGAGGCTTTGCAGAATATCTTGGCAGGGCCTTGGTGAGTTTTGTTGCTAATAGACTATATAACACTTTCTAATTTAATGTGGTGTAGAAAAAGCAGCAGCAGCAAAGCAGGGAGTGGAGTGTTCAGGCAAGATTGGTTTCTGTACTGGATTGGTAAATTGTACTGCTGAATTGCACTGTTGTATTGTACTCACCTATTTTCTCCCCTCCTAGGTGAGGGCATAGGGTTTATGGTGGAAAGGAAGTGATTGGGATTGGTGTATTGGTTTCGAAATTGGAGTTGGTTTTTGAACTGGGATTAGTCTGCAAATAGATAGAGAAATGTTTCCTTTTATTCCCAATTGGAACAGCATATGTATACCTCTTATTCTCTGGATACTCCTTGGTCTGTAAATGGGTAGAGCACTGTTTCATTTAGTCAATGTTACAATGCAATAGGATAGGTCTCTACTCCATAGCTAGAGAGGCAATTGGAATTGGTCTGTAGATGGATAGAGTATTATTTTCTTTTATTTTCCATTGCAAGAAGCTATGTATACTTTCACAGATGATGCTTTATAATTCAATGTTGCAACACAACAAGTTTTTACACTAGTGGGTGAGTAGGGGGCCATGCACTGTTGACACAGCAATGATGCAGGCACACAGGTGGGCACAGGAGGATGGACATACCAGTTGCCCACATTGTCTTCAGTGGATGTAGGTGCTGGTACAGCAGCCACATGGCAGGGAGGGTGTGTGGCTGCAGGGCCATATAGTCTGTTGGGATAGCACATAAGTCAGCTCCTGCATGCAATCTGTTTTTTCTTATAATAAGCAGCCAGGTTATGCAGCACATGGTGGTGGTGAGTAGCCAACACATGCTGCATAGTCAGGTATGATGACAATGTTGAGCAGCTGGCACATACAACACATGGCAGTGGTGAGCAGCCAAATGCATGCAGTGTGGGGATAGAAGCTCAGGTGTAATGAGCAGCCCATAGATGCATGCAGTAAATGGCAGTGGTGAGCAGCCAGTACATGCAGCATGGGGGCAGTGAGAAGCAGCACAAGTGGTTGTAAAAAAAAAGCCAGACATGCTGGCATGCTGTGCCACACCCATAAGTATATTCCAGTAAGAACCTCACTTGCCACTCATTGAGTGCCAAAGCATGATGGAAATAACATATATGGTTGGGATTAACAGTACCAGGCAAATTCTTCCCCCTGACAACACCAATAGATGATACAGTATCCCCAAACAACATGTAAGAATATACATGAAGCTGATGGCTGAATGACCCACCAAGCACCCACAAAGTGTACCTTTATGTCTCTGGAGAATGTTTTCTTGAATTGCTGTGTCAAACTCTGCATTGGATTGTTCTCTTTCAATTTTGTTGCACTTGGTTCTACTGCACTGGCATCCAGAGTTTTTGGCATCTCTGGCTTCTGTTTGCATTCCAGAAAGTGAAGAAAACTCAGAATGGGGTGAGTTTTAGGTTTATGGGATTTGATTTCTATAGGATCATCACTCTTGGGGTTTGCATATATTTCATAAGCACTATCCAGTTATCCAGCCAACAGTGAGTGCCAGCCAACAGGACATTTGCAAACAATCCACATACAACAGAATTTGTTCTTCATTGCCTCTATGAATAAGCCTGACCTATGGAAGAACAAGACATCAGTTTGGCCATGTCAACATACACTAGAACATACCTTATGAATCATTCCAGCAAGGGCATGGACTTGATAAGCACCTCAAGTGAATCCTGCATTGAGAGTGAGTGGATGCAGGCAACAATTAGCTTGTTCTTACCAAACAAATAAACAGTGTCCCCTTCTTTGTAGTTGGCTGCCAGCCAGCAATATACACTCATCATGATTTTTTCAAAGTTCCTAGTATGCAACTTAGTTGGTGGTTGAACTCAACTATGGCCCTGCAGCCACACTCCCTCCCTCCCATGCTGCTGCTGTACCAGCACAGCATGGCAGCTTACTCACTGCCTGCATCCACTCAAGACAATGTGGGCAATTAGTATGTCCCTTCCCCTGTGCCCACCCACATGCCCATGCTGCTACTGTATCAATGGCACCTGGCCCCCTACCCACCCATGCTGTTGCTGTATGAATGGTGTGTGGCTCTCTGTGAGGTTAAGCAACTACACACTGAGTGCCACATGCACCATGCATGCCACCTCATGCATGTCATAGGACAGCAGGCCTGGCACATTTGTGCACAGCCATACACACCTCCACAGCTGCAAGTGATGGCACAGGGTTGGACACAAGGCTGCACAGGTGTGGCATGAATGCAAGGTGCAAGGTGTGGTGCATGGTTGAGGTCCTAGCCGGCAACCACACAGCACACAAAGTCATGTGGGCCCATGCTGCTCTCAGCTGCACATGTTGTCCCAGCATCATGGGGCAGCTCAAACCATGCTGGTGTGTATATTTAGCACATGGCAGGCATGGGGGTGTGATGGGGCACTCACAAGCTGAGCAGGGACTGGTGCTGGTCCACAGAGATGACATTGGTGAAGGCAGTCTCATACCTGTTGTATGATTTTCTTTTTTTCTTTTTGGATGCAGGGATGGGGATGCTGGACATGTGCAGGTGATGCAAGTAACACCATGTACACCATAATGGTGGACATGCTCAGTCCAGTAGCAAGTACAGCCACTCCCCATGCCATGTATGTTTCTTTTGTGTGCTTGTGTATCTTGTTGAAGAATGTCTGGAATACCTCCCTGCAGAGGGTGGTGCCATTTCTGCACATGACCTCAGGCAGCTGGTAAATGAGGTGCTGTTATGAGGCACTTGCTTTGGCACCTCATAATGGTTTTGTTTTGTTTCTTTTTCTTTTCCTTTATCTTACTTACTAGTAAAGTGTAGTATTATTACTACAAGTGTGAGCTTAGCTCCACTTTACTTAGTAAGGACTTACATTTCTTTTCTCTATTATAGTACTTAAGTATTTACATACTTAAGTGTGAGCTTAGCTCCAAGTACTATAATAAGACTTATCCTTTCCCCTTTTATCTCTCTTTATTTATTATAACATTTACCGGCTAAGGACTATTACTATACAATTAGCAAGGACTCTCCTTTCTCACTCTTATTTACCTTTGTTTATCTCATGTTCGTTTCGCACTTGTGGCTGAGCCACTTATATCACATGGACAAGTACTTACTGCACATTACTGCACATTATCGTTTACTTACTGCGCAATGCTGCGCAACTTTACTATACTTAGATCTCCAGTTCTGTATAAATAGTTGACAGACTGGCGGTCTTAAACCCCAGTCTTGTCAACTTCGCAATCTAGGGATTCTCCTTATACTGCGCTTGACCTAAGCTCGTTACGATCTCGCTTCATTCTATAAGAACTAAGTCTAAGACCTCTAAGCCACTAGAATGTCACTAAACGACATCTTACACTTGTCACTCTGGATCCTCATATCATTATTGGTGGAATTATCCTCATAACTATCTTGTTGATTCCACTCTTCATCGTCATCAGGAACCTCTATTACGTTCATCAAACTCAGATCCAAACTTTGGTTACCAGGAGTAACATTATAGACCTTCCCTAAGACTGTCCAATAGGCCACTCTTAGCAGGTGCTGTATGTGCACACACATGTCATGCTCATACTGGGCATATATGTCAGGCAAGTGGAGAGTGCTTGCATGCACTGCTCAGTGGCAGGGTTGCCCTTGTGACTGTAGTCAGCATCAAGGAGCACACATTGTGTGGGGGAAGCAAGTGATAGTGTGATATTGATGCACCAAGAACACTTGTTGTTGTCAATGTCCATGCAAGTTGCACCTCAAACACAGCATCATCAAGGGGATTGTCCTGGACCTGGAAGTACTTGCCAAGTGGGAGGCTGATGGAGAGTGCAATGGCAATGGGGAGGTATAGGGAGGAGTAGTGCGCTTTGCATTGGACAATGATGCCATGGCTGTGGGTGAGGTGGAGAGGAAGAGAAAGATGCCAGATGTGCATTCAAGAGAGGTGGAAAGATTAGTATTGGTCCAGAGTGTTCTCATGACCAGTTACCATTCCCAGTCATGTTGATGGGGTGTCATGTTATCAGTGGATGAGGACTTGTATAGCAAAGAACAATTAGGCCCTGTAACTTTACATATTGACTTCCTCCCACATTGGAAACACAGACCCATTTCCCTGCTTCTGATTTGACATCCACTATCTACTATCCATCTGTTTGTCTCTGCAGCTCCATAATGTCCTGTAATCAATCATTGGAATTCATTAGCTGGCTGGAGATGACAAGCTGAATCTCCTGTGCAGAATCCCTGATTGCCTCAACATCCCTGATCAAGTCAGCTTTTAATTCTGCCATGTTAGCCTGAGGGAAAGTCAGACTGAATAGACCACAATGAGGATATCACTAAACAGATATGGTTGCAGCTCACATTTACAGGCAGGTATTCAGTAAAGTCATGTAGGAAATCTGCAGCATCCAAGAATTTCAGAAGCTGGGTACATCTCTCCAGTGAAATATTGGATGGGTTTTGGAGTATATCCTCAATGGGAAGGAGATCAGGCACATCCTCTGCCTCCAAGACATCTATATTGATGTTCCAACTTGCAATCATGTGCAGATGGGCATCCTTTACAAAAGATGGGACATTGCAGACCAGTCCCACTGATGAAAAGAAGCCAGTGATCAACATACACAAGAACTGTTTGCATATTTAGTGAGTTCAGGGTATCAGCAGACTCTGACAAAAGGCACTGGACTGACAAGGTTCCCTGTGCAAGTTTAGTTAGGATGTCTTAGTGATGCTTAGAGTGACTTAGAGATCTTAGACTTAGTTCTTAGGGTTTAAGCAAGATGAAAGTGAGCTTAGATCAAGCACAGTATAGGAGAATCCCTAGATTGTGAAGTTGACCAGACTGGTGTTTAAGACCACCAGGCTTGTCCCTACTTATACAAAATCAAGTATCCTAAAGATAGTACAAGTAATAAGGTTCACTGATCAATGATGATTGTGCAGCAATCAATGAGTGGATGGGGACAGGACAGGGACATGGACAAGGTCTGTTGCAGCTTATGTATAATGTCACAGATTAATATTTAATTATGTCTTATTTAGTGAATGTTGAAACACAACATGTCTATACTTTACAGCTGGAGAGGCAATTGGAATTGGTCTGTAGATAGATAGAGTATGATTTTCTTTTATTTTTTGTTGCAATAAGCTATGTATACTTTCACAGATGATGCTTTATAACTTGATGTTGCAATGCAACAGGTTTTTACACATATATGTCCCTCTTCACTGGTCCCACAACACCTCATCACATTGACAAATACTCTAGCATAGCATGGAAGAACTGCATTACATTCCAAGATGAGTTTGGCTCCCATGGGGCCATGGCCACCTTCTGCTCCCTATGTGCATTTCATCAATCCAAATTTGACACTAATCTATGTCTGCACAGGAATGAGCCAACACAAAGGAGGAAGAACATGGTGATATAAATTGCAGCAAGGATGTGGTTGTAAGTGGTGCAGCTTAGGCCACAGAGTGGTGTGAAGTGGTTAGACATTATTGGAAACATCTAAAGAGATTGTAGAAAGTGGGGATTGAGTTTATGTAGTGTACATCAGGTAAGGTTTAAGTGGAGTGTGGAAGTGTGGTATGAAAAATGTGGTGATGGAGATGTACATGGGTTTGTGTGATCAGATAAGATGTGTGTTGGTGATATAATGAGTACATGTGTTTACATGTAGGAGGTGAAGCTGGATGAAAAGTGTGAATATTCCAACAATCTACTGTTCACAAAGCAAATGGAGCAATTGCAGCTCATTCAAGTTGAACTGGCAGATCTCAGCCACAAGATTTCTGACAACCAGATTGCACTTGCAATACTCATGGGACTTCCCAAAACTGGTCAAACATCATTGCCACCTTAGCCTCATAGCCCAACCTATTCAAAATCTCCACAACTGATGTATGCAAGCACATTGTAGATGAAAGCAATTGCCTTTCCAGAAACACAGGTTCATCAATACTCTCATCTGCACAGCACACCAGTCCCTTGCCTTCAACATCCACTTCACTCACATTGCACAGGAAGCCCTGCAATAATCACTACACATGCATGAAGTGTGGGCCTGGAGGACACATGGATGACTGCTGCTGGATCCTTCACCTGGAGTTGAAAAGGAATAGGGGATTCAATGCTAAGTCTGCTAATGTCACCACTATCACTGTTGATCCTCCACCTGTACTGCCCAACTCTATTTCTACACTCAGTAATGATGTCCACATGTGACACAATTTTGTTGTATGATGTGACTGGATGCTCAACAGTGGTGTGAGTGATCACATCAGCCCCTACATCTTTGACTTCACACAACCCCCTCCAATTACTGGATACTCCCAGCACCATCCACTAGGAAACAACTTCATGACCTACAAAGGAATTGGTACTATTGAAGGCATTACAATGGTTGGCAGAAATACACAACATATCATCCTCCAACATATCTTGTACACTCAGATGCTGCCAGGCTTCATTTATGGAGTGTTATACTTTCTTATTTTCTTTTACATTTCTTTTATGTTTTTCTTAGTATCTGATTAGATTAGATTAGATCATCTTATCTTATCTACATCTAATCATTTCTACTTACATTCCTTTGGGTCTAGACTATGAGGTCATGCCATGAGGTTGTTGCATGGTACTTTAGCTCACCATACTCTCTACTTACTTAGCCTGCCCTATACTTACTGTGCTGGTCTGTGTGCCACTCTAGATAGTATATAGGTCTGCTGTAGATAGCAAATAGACCCAGCTTGTTATGGCTGGTTTTCCTCTTCTTTGCTTTAGTGCTTAGTTGAGTGCACTCAGTCCCTCATCAGAGGTAATGTAGGACTCTGGTCTTACAGATGCCAGTGCAAGATTCTGATTGTGCAGGTCATGGCAGGCAATGTAGATGATGAAGAACACAAGCAATAAGATGTTGTAATAGTCCCCACATGGGGAAAACACAAGTAGCATGGACTGCAGCAAGGTAAGTAGGTGTGGACAACAGAATGGTGCCACAGTGTAGTAGAGGGTTGCTGCAGGGAGTTTTGTAAGAGAGGAATAAGATGGGTGAAGTATGAGACTTACTCAGTGTTGTACAACAACATCTGAGGAAGTGTAGAGTGGGTAACACATATTATATAGTGGAAAGTGATAGAGTTAGGGCAGAGTGTGTATGTAGGAGAACAAGGATGCCCATAAGTGTGTAGGACATGTGTCATCCAGAGTATATGTGGTGTGAGAGTGAGAAGAGAACCCTGCAGGGTTGTGGAGAGGTAAGAATGTATCATGTGTACATAAGTATGTGTAACAGAAGTAATGCTGAACGAAAGTAAAGTGTAGGAGTTGTAGCAATGTACAATTGTTCAACAGATTCCTCTCCATCTCACAGCTTATTGCCAAAGGCATTTGCATCATATATGACTCTATGGGATGTCACATATCACAGGGGCAAGCCATTTGCTATAGGATCACCATGCAACAACACCTATTGGATGCCCCTCACCACCAACTCATCATCTCTAGCATCCCTAGCATCTATTACACCTTCACACACAATGTGGCACAAGCAACTAGCACATTCCTCACCTGCTGTTATCTGCAAACTCCAAACAGGCAATTGAGTCCAAGGATTCAACCTCAACTCATCAAGTGATGCTGTTTCAGGACCATGTGTGACAAGAGCAGGTCATGCACAAAAAGGGAATTAGAATAGTTCTTATTGTTACTATGTGTCACTACCAACTACTTATAGTAAGTATAGTGATGCACAGACCATGGAACTATGTGCTCATAGAACTGTGTACATGTGTGTCCATATGTATGTGTGTGTATGTAGTATCAAGTCAAAAAGGAATGAAGACATTACTTAAGTCTACCAATGTGTCAACACCCCCCCATGCTGGGCATGCATTCCATAAGTCCAAGCCCAGTGCAATGAGAAGAGAAGAGAGAGAAGAGAAGGAGAGCTAGGGATTTAGTGAGGATATCAGCCATTACAAGAGAAGAAGGGAGATGTTGCACAGCAATAGCATCAGAGGAAGGGCATTTGTGAATGTAGTGGTGACATATATCAATGTGTTTTGTGCCTCATGTGATGATGGGATTAGTAGCAATATTGATGGACCCTTTGTTGTCACCATATATAGTAAGAGGGGAAAAGTGAAACCAAAACCTATCACCTTCAACAGTGATCTCAACCACATCCCTTGCACTGCTGCTTGTGAGAGTGACATATATTCTGCCTCTGGATGAGAGTGACACAGTGTGTTGCTTTCTTGATGCCCATGTGACAGCACCTCCCCCAAGTAGGAGAGCATACACTCCTATCAATTTGTGGTCATCTCTGTCCACCACCCAATCAGAGTCAGAATATCCCACCATGCTGGTGCCTTGCAGTCCTCCATAACATATGTGATAGTGTAGAGTTCCCTTGAGATAACACAGAATGTGATGTCCAAGTGTTAGGTGGAGAGGGAGAGGATTAGAAAGGAACTGTGACAACTTCATCACTGCAAAGGAGATATCTGGCCTAGATACTATGGCAGCATATAGAAGTGATCCAATCAGTTGTTGGTATTCACTGTGGAGTGAGGGAGAAGTGTTGTAGTCATTGCTCACTTTAGTTGGAGATGCACCTGGTGGAAGAAGAGTTGTAGTGGGATTGCAGTCTTCCATTTGGATGTGATCTAAGATGTCAGAGATATACACCTCTTGGTCAATATTCAGCATGTGTTGTGTCTGGTCATGCATGACATGAAGGCCTAAGTAAGACTTTATCTCACCCAGGTCTGTCATCTGGAAGAGGGACTTCAGGGTGTCTTTACACACTTTGACTTCCTCAAGTGATCCCCCCAGGATGGTGATGTCATCTACATATAGGACAATGATGAGAGGTTGTGAGGAGGTGGTTGAGATGTAGATGCCAGAGTCAGAAAGCATGCAGGTAAAGGAGAGATCTAGGAGTGAGCCATGCATCTTGTGGTGCCATTGTCATGATGCCTGCTTCAACCCATATATGGCTTTAGATAGGTGACAAACTTTCCCTTCAGTCCCAGGTACAACAAAACTGTGAGGTTGATCCATGTAGATCTCTTCTTCAAGGTCACCATTGAGAAACACAGACTTAACATCCATCAAGTGGACTTCCTAATCCTCAAGAGTGGCAATAGTGAGTAGTGTGTGAAGGGATTCAAAATGAGCAATGGGCAAGAAGGTTTCAGTGAAGTCAACTCTGTGGATCTGGGTGTAACCTTTGGCAACAAGATGTGCTTTGTAGCTGTAAGGATGTGTTATTTTTCTTTTCATTTTTACAAATTTATTTTATCTAATCACTCAAGATCTACATCATATCTTATCTCATCTGATTAGATCTATTGCAATAATCTATGACTCATTCACAGTTTGTCATTGGGCCAATTACTCATTACTTATGACACATATTCTCACAACAACTGTGTGACCTCACTATTAGTGTTGGCCTCACAGTAGTGGCCATCAGCCTTCTGCTTGAAGACCCATTTGTTTCCTACTAAGTTGTGGCATCAACTAGCTCCCATGTGTGTGGTTTGCATAGTGAGTCAAGTTCTTCATTGCATGCAGAGTGCCAGGAATCACTGTTAGGGCCAGAGAGTGCTTGCTTCAAGGTGAGTGTCAGGCTGCTATTATTTTCCCTATTTTTCTCTTCATTTTTGTCTAGTTTCTTATGCCTCTATCATCATAGATCTTACAATCGCTCCTGATCTATCAAAGCGATTCCCATGGTCATGCATTCCTTTTCTTCATCTCTATCAGCCAATGACAGGTATGTCATCCAATCTCTGATTGGCCCATTCTATATTTAGTTATGACTTGTTTTCTCACCCTTACTGTGCATGCTCACCAATCCTTCTCACACCTGCTGCAGAGTATCACCAATCACTCCCACAGTTACTGCAGAGCTTCAGTCAGCACTTACACATCCCCTCTATTATTAGGTATGATGTCATTACCTTACTTTCTTATTCTCTGGCCCTATACTGTACTGCTTGGTCTGTGCACACTTTAGAGTACTATATATACATAGGACTCCTAGTGGTTTAATCCCCAGTTCTGATCATCTGGGATATCTGCTAGGTACAGTAGTCTTCTAGCTTTCTCTTGTCTTACTCTTACTGATTATATATCTGGGATATCTGCTAGTTGAAGCATGATTGTCCTCTTTGTTTGTTTTAGCCTTTTCTTCAGTTGTTCAGCTTTGATGTAGCATTGGCCTCATAGTGAGAGGATCACATGAAATGGTGTGGGAAAGAATGGATGAGAGCAAAGGGCCAGCCTGTGGCATGGTGAAAATGTCATTGTCATTGTTACTGTCAAGGCCCCCCTCACCCAGGATGTCCATGAATGCACACAGACCATGAGTGCTATCACAAAAACAGTCAGGGTGATGTGTGAGGTGCTCAGATCACTGGACCACAGGTGTGTCCCCAGCAACAAGCTGTGAGTGAGTGTGCTGACATGCATGTGATGACTGAGGAGGACAGTGCCAGGATGGGGCAGAATCCTCAGCCAGAGAGTGAGCAGTCCACTGAGCATGCACATGCAGAGGAGTGATGGCTGGGAGAGGCACATGGGGAGGAGTCACTGGGGGCAAAGGAGAATGTGGGGTGCCAACAGACATGCCAGTGATGTCAGTGGCAGGAAGAGGTGGTGACACAGACAGTACAGGTGCAGGAGGAAGAACTGACAGAGCAGCAGGTATCACAGTGATGTCCCTGTGGTGTGCAATGCCATTGGGATGGTTGTCACCATCACTGTTATCAGTGTCATCATCATCACTATCAGAGTCACTGCTGGGCAGTGGTGGAGGAGGTGGAAAAATGTCAAGTACAGAAGGGTGGGCCATAACTTCCCAAGCAGGAAAGATATCCTCTTGAAAGACAACATCCTGACTAGTAATGATATGGTGCATACTCTTGTCCCAAAATAGCCAACCTTTTGTCCCTGACTGGTACCTGACAAAGGTTAGTGGCTGCAGGCATCCAACTTCCCTCATTGGTGGTCAGGAACATGAACCCACACTTGGCAGCCAAAAACATGCAAGTGCAAGATGTCTGGAGGAGTATTCCCAGGAGACCACAACACAGTGGGAGTCAACCAGCCCAAATGATGCATTGGCAACAAGTTGTAGGTGTGGACTGCAGTTTGCACAGCCAGTTCCCAAAAACCAGCAGAGAGGTGTGTGTGGTGGAGAAGTGAAAGGGTATGGTCAAGGATGGAACAGTTCCAACATTCTGCTTGGCCATTCTGCTGCAGGGAGGAAGGTATGGTCTGTTGATGTTCTACACCATGCTCCAGGAGGAGATTGCTGACAGACATGTTGATGTACTCTCCCCCTCAATCCAAACAGTGCATCACAGGATAGTGGCCAAACAGGGTGTGCCCATGAGCCAGGTAGTGCTGGAGAGTGTCTGACAGCTGATCCTTCTGCTGTAGAGGGTAAATGACTCCAAAATCAGGGTGATTGTCCAAAAAGGTGGTGAAATATAGTGAGCCAGAAGTCACAGCCACAGTGCTGACAGGCCCAACTAAGTCTGAGTGAATGAGTTCTAGCATGGCAGTGGCATGTGAGTGGGAGATGCAAAAAGAAGCATGAGGGAACTTGCCCTTCACAGGGAGAGTGAGTGCTGGCAGTGATAGGTGGGGAGAGCCCTGATAGCTGTGTAGGTTGGATACATGACATGACCATTTCAGATATATGCCCAAGCCACTTGTGCCAGAGGTGAACAGAGGGGGTGACATGTACATTCAATGATGGTAAGTCTTCCAGCTTCAACCAATACATCCCATTTTTGAGGAAACCAATGCTAAATGTTCTCCCATCCTTGCAAATAATGCAGGTTTGTTGCTTGTAGGTAATGCAGAAACCCAGCTGGTCCAGTTTGCTAATGGACAGAAAGTGTCTAGGTGCACTGGGGACATGAAGCAACCCAGAGAGAGTAAGAGAAATGATTGCCCCATCAGGCAGGACATGTTTATGCATGCTGGGGCCTTGGCTAATGCAGGCTATGGTCAATCCATTACCAACAGTAACACTGTGGAGGGATAGAGTGCTGTAGGACATGAAGTCAGAATGGTGTGGCAATATGTGGTCCATACAACTTGAGTCTAACATCCATAGGCTGCAGCTGTCATAGTAGCAAGTGTCAATTGAAGAAGCAGAAGACAAATGATTTAGGTAGTACCTCCTCCACTGCTGTCCCCTTGCCCTTTATCCTTCCCCTTCTTATCCAAATGGGATTTAACATCATCTGGCATTCTGTGCAGTGCCCAGCAAGTGTCAATAGTGTGATTGCAGCATTTGCAGTGTGTGCAAAAAGATGCATTTTGACATGCGGGGTTGGCAGGAGCTTGAAAAGCAGAGAGCATGGAGACAGGCTTGGACCAGGCTTCTTCATCAAGAATATGGCTGCATATGTCTCCAAGGCTGAGATGATTGATGTCAGAGGATGCAAGCACAGAGGAGGTGAAGTGGCCCCAAGATGGTGGAAGTGTGTGGAGAAGCACAAAGTACATCTGTTGTTCAGAGACATCTACTCTGGATGCAGCAAGTTGCTCTTGGACAATGAGTAGAGCATTGAGTTGGGGTGTCAGCAGCATATGTATGTTGTACTTGCAGGTAATGAGAGATTGGAATTGTACAAACATGCCCATCACTGACTGCTTCCCATATATGCCCTTTAATAGCTCCCATGCTTGAGATGCAGACACAGTTTCTGATGTGATGGCAGAGGCTGGTTGAGTCCTGCAATACATCAAAATGACTGCTTTGGCTATCTCACTATTGTCTTCCCATAGTTGTATGTCATTGGCATTAGTTGTTATGACAATGGGTAATCTGCCTTCAACATCCATTGTAGAGATGATGGGAGTTGGCTTAGGCTTTGTGACTGTGTACCATACTCCCATAATAATGAGTGCAGATTTTACTATGTTAGCCCATTGATGATAGTTGTTGGAGTTTTTGAGAATGATATTGATCTTCAGGATGGAGACTGAATGAGATGGGTGGATGAGGTGGAGTAAGATGAGGGTGCATATAGTGTGAGGAGAGTTCTGATGCTGAGCATGAGTAGAGAGAGAGATGTTGGTAGTCAAGCAAAGCCCATCTTGCAACACTTCATGGTTAACCCACTTTGCCCTATACAAGGACTGGTAGCTCAGTTGGTTAGAGCACCCTTCTAGTATGTGGGAGGTCCTGGGTTCAATTCCTGGCTGGTTCACTTCTTTTCCCTCATTGTCCCCTGAGGTCCCTGGGCTGATATTAACATGGTAGCAGCACCTAACTCGGTTTAAAAGGAAATGGGGGAGCCATAGTGACCGGCACCAAGCAAGATGGGGCTTGCATTGGGGGGGAGTGTTGGTAGTCAAGCAAAGCCCATCTTGCAACACTTCGTGGTTAACCCACTTTGCCCTATACAAGGACTGGTAGCTCAGTTGGTTAGAGCACCCTTCTAGTATGTGGGAGGTCCTGGGTTCAATTCCTGGCCGGTTCACTTCTTTTCCCTCATTGTCCCCTGAGGTCCCTGGGCTGATATTAACAAGAGAAGCAGTGCATATGACCTGGGCAGGGCCCATAACCTGATGAGAGCAGGTCATGTGCAAAAAGGGAACTAGAATAGTTCTTATTGTTACTATGTGTCACTACCAACTACCTATAGTAAGTATAGTGATGCATGGACCATGGAACTATGTGCTCATAGAACTGTGTGTGTGCACAGGATATGGGAGACTGTTGCAACTATTACATATAAGAGTGTTAATAGGTATGAGAAGCACATGGCTGTAAGTGCTACTGGCAGTGCCATAACTGCAGCAGAGTGTGGTAATTGCAAATGCAGAGAGGGTGATGCAATGTGGTTTAAGTATGTCAGATGTAGAAGTAAACTGTCTGAGAAGTAGTGACAGACCTGCAGCAGAGTGTGGTAATTGCAAATGCAGAGAGGGTGATGCAACATGGTTTTAGTACACTGCAGGGTAGATGTGAGATAGTGTAGTGGGTAAGAGAAGTGGGACACTCACTCAGATGTAGAAGTAAACCATCTGAGGAGGTAGTACATGTGTAGTCCTACTTATGTATAGTATGGTAGGTAAGGTTGTAGCAGAGAATTAATGGGGGAGTACAACAATTACTGTAAAGGGTGTGGACATGCATCATCTCAGAGTGTGGAGTGGGGTGTTGGAGTGCGAGTTGTCTGAGGAGATATGAGGTCATGTCATACAGAGAAGCCAAACGAAAAAGAAGTGGTACATATATGCAGCAAAACTAACAGGCCCCCTCATTTGGTGTAATGGTGTGGATGAGGCCAAGGGCCACACGATGCAATTCAAACGTGATGTGTGGGAGCAACTTGGTCAAGCAGTCAGTGATGATGGAGGTGGAGGGAATGTGGGTGAGTTCGATCAGACTGCATGCGACACACTTGCAGACATGGTGGTGCTGTAGCTCAATGTACTTGGAGCCCTTACCAACAATGGGGTTATTAGCCAGGTCAATAGACCCTTTGTTGTCCCCAAACACAGTGAGTGTTACGAGGCACTTGCTTTGGCACCTCGTAACGATTTTCTTTTTTTCTCCTTTTCTTTTTTTATCTTACTTACTAGTAAAGTGTAGTATTATTACTACAAGTGTGAGCTTAGCTCCACTTTACTTAGTAAGGACTTATCATTTTCTTTTCTCTTTTATAGTACTTAAGTATTTACATACTTAAGTGTGAGCATAGCTCCAAGTACTATATTAGACTTATCATTTTCTCTTTTATCTTTCCTTTATTTATTATAACATTTACTTGCTAAGGACTATTACTATACAATTAGCAAGGACTCCTTTTTCTCATCTTTATTTACATTTGTTTATCTCTAGTTCATTTCGCGCTTGTGGCAGAGCCACTTATATCTAGGACACGTACTTACTGCGCAATACTGCGCAACTGTACTATAGTTAGATCACTAGTTTGGTATAAATAGTTGACAAACTGGTGGTCTTAAACCCCAGTCTTGTCAACTTTGCAATCTAGGGATTCTCCTATACTGCGCTTGATCTAAGCTCATTTCAATCTCGTTTCATTCTCTAAAACCTAAAAGTCTAAGAACTCTAAGCCGCTAAAAACGCCACTAAGACATCTTACACTCGTCACTCTGGATCCTCGTATCGTTATTGGTGGAATCATCCTCATAACTATATCATTAATCCCCTTATTCCTTGTCATCTGGAATCTCTATTATGTTCATCAAGCCAATATCCAAACCTTGGTTACCAGGAGTAACATTTTAGACCTTCCCTAAGATTGTCCAATAGGCCGCTCTTAGCAGTGAGGGGAAGAGACAGTGGCAGTCCAAGTTTGGAGGAGAGATGGTTGTACCACATGGCTTGTTCTGCCATTTGTGACAGAGCAATGTACTTGGCAGCGGTCGAGGAGAGGGAGACAATGTGCTGGTGCCATGAGGACCACGAGATTGCGCCACCACAGAGGAAGAAGATGTGGGTGCCAGTGGAGTGACAGTCAGTGGGGGATGAGGCCCAGTCTGAGTTGGAATGCATGGTGATAGTAGGACTGCACACCCCATCATAGAGAAGGGTCAGATGGAGCATGCCAGATAGGTAGTGCACTATGTGTTTTGCGGCCACGACATGTGTGGGAGATGGGTTTGTGACATAGTGGGCCAGTGAGTTAATGGCGAAGGTGATGTTGGGGTGAGAGACAATTGTGGTGTACATCAAACTCCCCACAATGCATTGGTATGCAGTCCAGTCAGAGGCAGTTGTGGTGCCATCAAATGGAACCAGGGCGATGGAGGGTGGTAACAGGGTATGTGTTGTGTTACAGTCTGACAAGCCAAAGCACACGATGATGTCTGTTAGATAACATGATTGGCATAGCTGCAGTGTGCGATTGGGATGATCTCATGTGATTTCGAGGCCAAGGTAGGATACCATTTCACCTAAGTCTGACATGTCAAATTCAGCAGCCAGGGCATGTTTGAGCTCCAAGACCTCAAGCAAGGTCACTGCCAAAAATGGTAATGTCATCAATGTATAGTACCAGGGCAAGAAAAGATCCTGCATGTCATTTGACGTATATACTGCCATCAGAAGAGATGTGGAAAAGGTCCAGTGATCCAAGGGAGGTGTCCATTTTTGCATTCCAAGCTTGGGCTGCCTGTTTAAGGCCATAGATGGATTTATGCAGGCAACAAACCTTGTCGGTGAGGTTGGGAAGTTTGAATCCCTGTGGTTGAAGCATGTACAGTTCCTCATCAAGATTGCCATTGAGGAATGCACTCTTGACATCCATGGAGTGGACGTGCCAATCACATGTGGCAGCAAGGGCAAATAGGAACCTTAGTGACTTGAAGCACGTGACAGGGGAAAATACTTCTTCATAGTCGATGCCTGGTACCTGTTTGAAGCCTTTGGCAACTAATCATGCACGAAATCTTCCATCGTTCTTTAGCTTGAAGACCCATTTATTTGGGATGGTGGTTTGTCCTGGTGGAAGATCCACTAGGGACCATGTCCCCATGTGGTGGAGCATGTCAAGTTTGTGTTGACATGCCTCTTCCCAGTGGGTGGCATGTGGCGACACATGTGCTTCTTGCAGTGTGGTTGGGTCTCTGGATGTGGCTGTTGCAAGTAGAGTGGAGAGAGATGGACCAGCACCGGGTGTGGCAAATGCGAGCTCATTGTTGTCTGATGAGTCTTGGAGGATATCAGCATAGGTGTGTTCACCATATGCACTATCCCTGTACTGTGTGGGTGGGCGTGTGGTATGAGTGGAGCATCATGGTGGGGGTGTCGGTGTGGTTGGCTCCACGAGGGGTGTACTAGTTGGAGAAGAAGGTGGTGGCACTGGAGTCATCAGGCTCAGCATTTGGTAGATTGGCTCAGGTTCTCCCAACAGGGCAGCATGACATGCCCATCCACACCCAGTGTCTGCATCATACCCCGCTTGCAGGACTACAACCACTGGGGCCCTATCTGAGAAGTGCATCACACACGTTCTCGTAGGTACAGGTGGAGCAATGGAAGGCAGTGTGACAGGGAGCGTGGGGCCATACATTCAGGGAGGTGAGACTGGTGTGGGCACTGGAGGTGGTGGCAGAGCTGAAGAGACACTTCTGTGGTTGTAGTGGTGACAGGAGTCATAGGTGCAGCAAGGAGTGGTGAGTTGGGTTCACTGTCAGACCCAGAACCACTGTCTTGCTCATTGTCATCTCCAGAGCTGCTGTCATCAGGCAGGGGTTGAAGTAATGAGATTGGCAGTGGAGTACTGGGAGTGGTTGGAGTTGGAGGAGTGAAAGGAAAAATAGACTCATCAAAGACTGCATTGCAGGATATGATTGTGCACCATGTGTCCCTGTCCCAGAATCACCATGCTTTCGAGCCTGGTTCACACCCGAGGAAGACTATAGGTTTCACACATGGGTCAAGTTTTGTGTGACATTCCACTGGCATTGCAACAAATGCCAGGCATCCAAAGATGCAGAGGTAGGAGATGTCCATGGGGTGTCCATCCATAGTTGGTGTGGGGATTGCCAATCGCATGCACACTGCGGTAGCCTGTTGTAAATGTATATTGTGTATGTTAGTGCATATTCCCAGAATCCTCTCGAGACATGTGCACCATGAAGCATGGCTAGTGCGGAATTGATGATAGTGCAATTCCATCACTCAGTGCGACCATTCTGTGTGGGGGAGTATGGAGCTGTGAGGTCGTGTGTGCATCTGTGATGGTCTAGCATGCATTGTACTGCATGATTCACATATTCGCTGCCACAATCTGTTTGTAGCCTTTTGAGTTTGTAGTTGGTTTGTGTGTGAGCCCACACGATAAACGTGGTGAGAGCTTGTGATAAAGCATCCTTGGTGGTAAGGGCATTGATATGTGCTGTGCCAGGCTGAAGGGGAAAAGTAACCACAACCACAGCAATTGCTGGAGGGTGTGAGCCATAAGGTTCTCTAGACACCAAAGTAGAGAGGATTAGTAGTTAAGCGCAATAAGCACAATAGTGTGACTCAACTTGAGCTACAAGAGGAACGTGACTTGGGTAACAAACCGGTGATATGATGTGATAAGACGGACGCAATATGACGCAATAGAGAGCACAATAGAGAATCCAATGTAGTGGAAACAAAACGCAACACAGTAGAGAATGCAACACAGCGCAATGCAATGATAAACATGACTTATGGGGAATGTGCACTTTTCTCAATAATAAGACATGTGGAGGGAAGGTTGATACTCGCTTTTTGATTATTGACTCAGATGGGAGAAGAAGTCAAATTGAGGGTGGGGGAAATCTGGTCCTTTTGACAGATGATGTGCTATCTAAATACAAGCCTAGCTCCAAGACTGGAGCACAACAAAACACAACAGAAGATTTACAGTGTAGGGTCGATCATAGGGATATTTGAAATGAAGTGGAGTCTGTATGCGAGCAAATAGAGTATCATACTATAGCGGATGAGCAAAAGAGGAATAGCACCAATCGCACCAAATGCTGACCTTGTGACTTGTGCCTCCATGATTACTTTGGTGGGTCTAGACCATGCCTCAGCCTATTTGTCCTATCCCTTGTTGGCTGACCTGGTATTGTTTTCTGACACCTGCATGAATGCACGATTATAGTGACTGTGGATGATTTTTGCATGTGGCGCATTAATGTCGCTGTGTTCACCTGATGCTAAGAGCGGCCTATTGGATGGTCTTAGGGAAGGTCTATATTGGTACTCCCAGTAACTGGAGATTGAATGCATGCTTGATGCATGTAATAGAAGTTCCTAATGACGATGAAGATTGGGATCAATGAGATCAAGATGAGGATGATTCCACTAATGACGATTCGAGGATCCAGAGTGATGAGATTTGGGATATCTTAGTGACGTGTTTAGAGTGACTTAGAGATTGTTGACTTAGTTCTTTTAGTTTGAAGAAAGTGTGTTTGTAGCAAGTGTAGATCAAGCACAGTATAGGAGAATCCCTAGATTGCAAAGTTGACAAGACTGGGGTTTAAGACCGCCAGTTTGTCAACTATTTATACAAAACTAGTGATCTAACTATAGTAAAGTTGCGCAGTATTGTGCAGTAAGTAAACACTATTGCGCAGTAAGGTGCAGTATGTATGCGTCCATGTGATGTAAGTGGCTCAGCCACAGGTGCGAAATGAACATGAGATAAACAAAGGTAAATACGAGCGAGAAAAGAGAGTCCTTGCTAATTGTATAGTAATAGTCCTTAGCAAGTAAATGTTATAATAAATAAGGAAAGATAAAAGAAGAAAAGGATAAGTCTAATATAGTACTTGGAGCTATGCTCACACTTAAGTATGTAAATACTTAAGTACTATATTAGAGAAAAGAAAAGGAGAGTCCTTACTAAGTAAAGTGGAGCTAAGCTCTCACTTGTAGTAATAATACTATGCTTTACTAGTAAGTAAGAAAGAAAAAAAAGAAAAAAGAAAACTGTTACGAGGTGCCAAAGCAAGTGCCTCGTAACACCTGATGTCGCTGATGGTCGTTTTTCCAGCATTATGTGCGTGTGATGCTCATCAGCGTATGCCATGGCATATCCAGAGAAATCATCAATAAAGGAGGTGAAGTACACTGACCCTTGTATTGATTTTGTCTGCATAGGACCCACTAAGTCACTGTGGACCAGTTTGAGTGGCTGTTGGGCATGTTTGAGTGACCATTTGAATGGTTTATGGGCTAGTTTTCCAAACACGCATCCAGCACATGGAGTTTGGTGGTGTGGTGAAGAGTTGGCGATGTGGAATCCTGATACTGCTGTCAGGCTGCATAGTTTAATTAACAGTGCTTGTGGGGCATGTGCGAGATGATGATGCCAAGTTGCATAGGAGGTTTCAAGTGTAGATAGGGCAGTGAGTTTAGACGATGAGGTGATTGTGAGTTCAAGCCAGTATGTTCCTCCACACGCAGTTCCAATTGCACACATTTCATTATCTTTATGGATCCTACATGAATGCTTTGAATAGGTCACCATGAGGTCTTTGTTTGTGAGTTGTGGAATTGAGAGGAATCATGCTCCAGCTTGTGGTGTGTATAGGACTCGTTCTAGTGTGATTCTGCACAGTTTTCCTTTGATGATTGTGGTTCCCTTGACTTGTCCAACTCCCAGGTAGGGTATTGTGTCATTGTTACCAAGGCGAATTTCTCCTGGGGTGTTGAGTACTGAGCCCAGTATGAAATCAGTGGGGTGCGGTGAGATGTGGTCGCTAGCACCACTATCTAACATCCAGTTGTTGTGCACATCGAAATAGAACAAACTGTGGGGTCCAGTGCCCATCATATTCAGAGTAGAACTAACTGCTGGTGGTATAGGAGGGGGTGGATCAACAATGACGGTGTTAACAGTAGACTTAGCATTTTCCTTCCCTTTCCTATCCCTCTTCTTTTCTGGGTGCAATACCCAGCAGAAATCATCGCTATGCCCTCCAGGTCCACAGTGCATACAAGTGTACTTGTTGAGTTTTGGTTTCCCATGCAATGTGAATTCTGAGGAGTTGGAGGCTGAAGGGGTCAAGGCCTGTTGCAGGTTTGTGCATTGTGTGACAGATAGGATTGAATTTGTGTTGCCAGATAGTCTGTTGGCCTCATCGATGATTCAGGCATGTACATCTTCAGGAGTGATGAGGTCTAAATCTTCCTGACTTGCAATGAAGGTGGAGACCATGCTGGACCATGAGCCTGGTAGGGCAGTAAGCATAGTTATAGCAAAGTCATTGTCACTCATTGTGCACCTGCAATCTGCCAGTTGCGCATGCATGAGTTTGAGGGCATCAATTTGAGCGATGAACAATCCATGCATGTTGAATTTGAAGGATTGTAGTTCTCATAGCTTTGTGAATGTCATGATGGTCCTGAATTTGTGCTTTAGTATGTCCCAATTGCGGGATGCCAAATTAGTGTCTGATAGGAGATGCAGATGGGTGGAGCCAATGTATAGGGAGATGTATGGTGTTGCAATGTTGTCAACATCTTCCCATTTTGTGCATTCTATCTCATTGGTAATTTCAGATTTGTCTGTTCATATGGTTGTCTTCACTTCCCCAGTAGCGGATGTTTTGGTTTCTGTTATTTTGGCATATTGTGGTGTGGGTTTGCTGGTTGTGACCACTTTCCAGATACCTGTGATGAGGAGGGCATTTTTGACGAGGATTGACCACATCTTGTAGTTGCTGGTTCCATTGAGTGGTGGTATTGTTGTTTTTGGTAGAGGGTTTGTGAGTGTGGTGGGGAAGTAGGTGATTGTGAGGATGGTGATGCTGACATATATGATGGTGCAAGTTGTGTTTGCTCCCATGCGCTGGGCAGAGCCCATAACCTGTGCATGCAGGATATGGGAGACTGTTGCAACTATTACATATAAGAGTGTTAATAGGTATGAGAAGCACATGGCTGTAAGTGCTACTGGCAGTGCCATAACTGCAGCAGAGTGTGGTAATTGCAAACGCAGAGAGGGCGATGCAACATGGTTTAAGTACACTGCAGGGTAGATGTGAGATAGTGTAGTGGGTAAGAGAAGTGGGACACTCACTCAGATGTAGAAGTAAACCATCTGAGGAGGTAGTACGTGTGTAGTCCTACTTATGTATAGTATGGTAGGTAAGGTTGTAGCAGAGAATTAATGGGGGAGTACAACAATTACTGTAAAGGGTGTGGACGTGCGTTGTCTTGGAGTGTGGAGTGGGGTGTTGGAGTATGAGTTGTCTGAGGAGATATGAGGTCATGTTGTACAGAGAAGCCAAACAAAAAAGAAGTGGTATGTATATGCAGCAAAACTAACACTGTGTACATGTGTGTCCATATGTATGTGTGTGTATGTAGTATCAAGTCAAAAGGGAAGGAGGACATTACTTAAGTCTACTAATGTGTCAACAATGTGCAGGATGTGCATATAGCAAGCTTGCATGCCATCCCTTTCACCCATTATCCAAACATGCCACTCATCCTCTCAATCTTGTGCACTCTGACAAGATCTCTAACACCAGGTATCCTATCATCTGGCAGTGGATCACATGACCCATCCATTCCTAGGCTGAACCAACAGTTGCTTCTTCTATGGAGGCAGCTGAGGGAGATGCAGGTGGAACAAGGACTTTGGAGATCTCAAAAGCCTGGGTATGTCAGCAATGCAACAAGGGGAATGTAATATTATAGTGACAGAGAGACCAGCTTTATTGTTGCATATGCATTGCATATATTACATAATCTAAAATTACTTTTTTGCACTTTTATCATGTGGACTCTTAAGATTGCTAAGTAAGCAGGCTTGTCACCTGTGAACTACATCTCCCCCCTGGATGTCCTAACCTCACTGGCTGTCCAGGCAGTCAATGAACCAGGCCAATCTGTCCTGATTCATTATTCAGGTATGGGGCCATTTTCTCTGAAGCATCTAACATGTCCCTCTATTTGCAGGTCAATTTGTGTAAACCAGAATTTGTGATTCCAAGGAGGTTCTCATGACACCTGGCAGATAGATTATCATGATCCAACCTTGTTGGTCAATGAATGTGGTTTGCAAATGTCTTTTGGCCCAGCTTGTCTATCCTTATCAAACCTGGCTGTATAATACAACTTTATATCTCAGTTGTCCATCTTTTTGGTATGTATTGTGGTTGTTATAAGTATTCTTGCTAATATTTTAGATCCAGGCAATTAGGCCATGCAACTATTGCACAACAACACACAGAGGGCCTCTGTCATGTGAATGGAGGTGAGCCTTAAGCAGGTGCAAGCAGTGTTCAAGACACTACCAAAGGTGTGAACACAGGATCCCACCAAACTGAGGGGACATGAAGCAGAGCACACTAGTGCCACCCACATTTCAGTGAACCACTAGCAGGGTGCCCCAGGAGGTGAAAGGCATGTGTGGGGGTCTGCATTCAAGCTGCCTACACTGACATCCTGACACAGGCCCAAGCAGAAAACCAGTGATCTCATTCAAGACCATCAACAAGGCTCCAGTTGCAGGGCCCTGTTGAACATTCATACACACATCTACCTACAATTCATTTGGCTTACTCCTCTATGTACTTATTACACACTTACTTCACAATGTACACTCCTCTGCAGACTTCATGCTTCTTCCACTCACACTCCACTCACTTCCCCAGGACAATGTGTGTCCCTCCTCATTATAGTAGTTATTGTATTCTTTCACTTATACTCCACTTCAATTTTACTATATAAGATGGGCCCTCATACCATAATTACTCAGATGTCTTTCAACCTGTCTGAGTAAGTACCTTACTTTCCCATCTCCACCACTGTCTCTCATAGCCTCTGCAGCAGTCTCTTATACCTGGTGTTGCCCTACTGCATTCACCTTCACCTACCACACTGCAGATACTACCTGCTGCTCTCTTCTGGGAGTATCATACCTGTTATCAATTATATACATCTTGCTGGCTATTATCTGCCATAGCCTGCATGTACAGGTTATGGGCCCTGCCCAGCACATGGCAGGTAATGCCACATGCATTGCTTACTTCACCACCTGCTTAGTCATCATCTCCATGTTCACCCTCACCAACACATCTCCACTCCCAAAAACACACATCCCCATTCTCAACAGTGCTAGTAACTACAAGGTGTGGTCCACCTTGGTAAAGAACACCCTCATCATCATGGGAGTCTAGAAGGTGTTGACAATCAGCAAACCCACTCCTGGATACAAAAAGATCACTGAAACAACAACCAATGCCTCCAGTGAAACAACATCAACCTGGCACTGGGACAAGACCACAGTCTTGAATTGGGAGCAAAGAGAAAAGTGGGACAAGGATGACAATGTCACCACAGCATACATCAACTTGTATGTTGGACCTGTTAGAATTCTCCACAGTATTTCATTCAGCTTCTCTATACTTACACTACTAAACATCTTCCTTACATCCTTTCTGACACACGTTCTACATACTTACATCACCTACTACCACGTTCTTATACCACATTCAATAAACCCACTTTCACACTCTGCCTGAACCTAGTTCAGTGTGCACTACTTATGCTTTCACCCCCACATCATACCACTCTAAGGCATCTGTTAGCATGTCTTACCACATCTCCTTGCTCTGTGGCCTAGCCTGCACCACTTTCTACCACACCCTTGCTGCCCTCAATATCATCTGCTTTTTCCTCTTCTTCTTTGGCTCATGCTTGTGCAAACAGGACCCACACATGTTCACCTCATACTCAATACCAATACCACTTCATGAAACTGGGATGTCCTAAAAAAAATGAATATGGGAGCCCAGGCACTATGGCCACATTTCAAAGCTGCATGAAATCCAACTATTCAAGTTTAACACCAACTCTACATTCACTGTGCAAATTGATGTGCTCAAGCTTGTGTGCATCCAACTATCAGACTACCTGACTCCTGGTCAAATGTCATATCAGCCTTTCTAGCGATACAGGATGACCTCAATGACATCACACTGGAAAGTGTCCATGCACAGATCATTGATGAGAGTGACCACCAAAGTGGAAAATCTGGCTCAATCCTCTCAGTTGCACAGCACACTGGCCCCTCAACTTCCTTCTCAACCACCACTGGACTTACATCTCATGGAAAACTGAAGCTTAATCAGTATATGTGCACAAAGTGCAGTCCTGGCAGCCATTCAGACAACTTTTGCTGGGTTCTACACCCAGAGAGAAAGAGGGATAGGGGTTCTGGGACCACTGCTAAGTCCACTGTTGCTACAGCTGTCATTGATCCACCACCTCTACACCTGCCTGACATATCTGCTTTAAATGTGATGGGATCAAACTCCCCTGCTTTGTTCTACTTTGATGTGTGCAACCTCTGGATGATGGACAGCAGTGCAAGTGACCACATTAGTCCACACCCTGCTGACTTTGTACCAGGATCTATGCAGCCTGCATCTGGACAAATTCACTTAGGCAACAACTCAACAATACCCTACCTTGGTATTGGAATAGTCAAAGCCTCAACTATAGTTCATGGACAGATGCAAGCCATCATGCTACAACAAGTCCTGTATGCCCTGGAAGCTGGAGGGTGATTCCTGTCTATTCCTCAGCTAACTAGCAAGGAACTATGCATGATCTATGACAAAGACTCATGCCTTGTGTCAAATAGTGCACATACCACCCTTGCAATCAGATCCAGACACAATGGAATGTACTGGCTCAATCTCAACATCACCTCTTCCTCACATCTCACATCCCTCTCCACAATCAAAGCATCATACACAATATGGCACAACCATTTTGCACACACACCACAGACCACTCTACTCAAGCTACATGACAACAGCATCATCAACAGTTTTGATGTCAACACAAATCGTCTTACCACCACTAGCCATTGTGCAGGATGTGCCTTCAGAAACTAGCACATCACCCATTTCATCCTTCTACAAAATGTGCATCACAACCCCTAGACCTTGTGCACAGTGATCTTGTTGGCCCCATGCAGACCAAGTCAATACAAGGTTCATTGTACTTTGCCTCATTCATCAACAACTTCTTGGGTGAGGCCATAGCTTTCCCTCTCATGACAAAGGACAGATTTTCACATGCTCTCACCACCTTCCTCACATGGTCACAGACTCAAACTGAATGGATGGTAAAAGTACTCCACAGTGACCATGGAGGAGAGTATGTCAATGCAAGCATTTGGGCCATCCTAGAATGAAATGGCACAGAATGGGCAGGCAGAAAGGTGGAACCACACTATTATTAATTCTACACACTCTCTGCTACATAGTGCATCCATTTCCTGTGGCTTCTGGGAATACACACTCCAAACCATGATTCATGTGTTCAACCAGACACCCTAGCACACTCAAAACTGGACTACCCCACAGCAACTCTGGAGTGATGGGAGCATCCCTGACATCTCTTATTTCTGGTCTTTCAGATGTCTTGCCTACATTGGTATCCCATCTGAGTGCTGCATGAAGCTTGATCCTCATGCCAGCCCCATGATTTTCATTGGATATGAGTCTGGCTCAAAGGCATGGTGCTTTTGGGATTGTTTGATGCATCATGTTGTTGTGTACCATGATGCCATGTTTGATGAGCTGAGTTTTCCTCTTCACCCACAACCAACTCCTGCAGCTCCTCCTCCACCAAATATGCTACTCCCTTTGCCTGGCAACAACACCTCATCAGACTCTGAGTTGGACTGGGACTCAGGCTCTGACACAGCTGTCCTGCCTGCTGCTCCCCCTGTCACTACTGCAGAGGTTCTGATGGGCATTGCCCCCACTCCAGCTCTACCACCTACACTGCCTGCCATGCCCACATCACCACCATGCATACATGGGCACACACTACCCATCACTCTGCCATCAGTTGCCCCACCAGTGCCAATTCAAATTCACACCATGCAATTCTCAGATCACATCCCAGGAGTCATCACCCCACATGCAGGATACAATTGGGATGGTGGTAGGGGTTGTGCACAATGCACTGCACTATTGGGTGAGCCAGAGCCAGTCTACACTGAACTTAGCCCCATTACACTGGCTGTACCTCCATCTTCTCTGACCACCACTCCAGCCCCTGCAGATCCAGTCACACCCACTCCTCCTCCACATTAGTCCACACACAACATGCAACAACCCATATGGTACAGAGAAAGTACCTATGGTGAAAGAACATACACTGACATCCTACATGACTCCTCCTCTGACAATGATGAATTCATTACACCTGGTGCTGCTCCCTTGCTCTCTGCCCTCCTCACAGCCACTGCTGATATGTGCTGTGTCAGGGTGATGGCAGAATCTACAATCACAACCACAACAATTGCTGAGGGGTGCAAATTGCAAGATCCTCTAGACACCAAAAGGGAGGGATTTAGTAGTTTAGTACAAATAAAGTGATGGAGCAATGTGATTGGGTGACAATGAGGAAATGTGATGGAGATGTGACACTGTAAGCTCTGCAATGGGAATGATAGAAAATGCAATGCAACACAATAGACAATGCAATGCAATGCAATAGGGGCTCAGTGCAACACAATATAGGACACAATGCAACACAATGGGGGACATGACACAATAATGAATGTGACCTACATGGTATGCACACTTTCTAGGCACTTTTGGGTACACAGAGGGGGAAGCAGGATGCACTTTTTGCAATCTGACTCAGATGGGAGAGAGGAAGACAAATCATAGGTGGGGGGAAATCTATTTGTTTCTGATGGATGATGTGCCATCTAAATACAAGTCTAGCTCCAGGGCTGGAGCACAACAAATCAAAACAGAAAATTTACAATGTAGGGTTGATCATAGGGGTGTTTGCAATGAAGTGGAGTCTGGGTGCAAACAATTAAAGTATCATGCTATACAGATGAGTGAAATAGGAAAAGTGCTGATCACACTGAATGCTGACTTGTGACTTGTGACTCCATGGACCACATCTCAGCCTATACATCTTATCAATCCTGCTCCTTGTTGGCCAAACCCAGTCCTATAGTCCAATGCATAAACAAATGCACAATTGATGCAACTGCAGGTGATTGTCATGTATGGTGCATTAATGTTGCTGACGGTTGTTTTCCAGCATTACATGTGCATGATCCTCATCACCACTAACACCAGCAACCCACTCACACTGCATGAAGCTCACACATCACCTGACATGGTGGATTGGGATGCCACTTGTCAATATGAACTCACAATGCTTGAGGGCATGGGCACCTGGTCACTCATGGACTTGCCCCCTGGCTGCATGGTGATACCTAACAAATGGGTATTCAAATTGAAGAATGACAGGTGTTTTTGCATGTGGTTTGTGGCCAAAGGCTTCAAACAAGTTCATGGTGTTGACTATGATGAAGTATTCTCCCCTGTCACTTGGTTTGAATCCCTCAGACTCTTATTTGCCATGGCCACTGCTCACAACTGGCACATTCACTCTATGGATGTGAAAAGTGCCTTCCTCTATGGTGATATTGAGGATGAACTATACATGCAACAGCCCAAAGGCTTTGTGAACACCTGTTGAAGATCCTCAGTGTGTACTACTCACATTCATTCAGCTTCACTTTCTACACATACATATTACATATCTCCACATATGTTAGAACACTTCTTACACCACTCCCAACTCCTCAGACTTACCCACTCCACATACACTCCAAGCATCCACCCACTTCTCTGGGACAATGTGCATCCCTCCCTCTTATGGTATTTGTTGTATTTCACTAATACACTCTCTGCTACAACTCTACCCCACCTACTATATAAGATGGTTGTTACCTTACATTCTCCTCAGACATCTTCCCTGGTGTCTGAGTAAGTACCTCCTTCTCCACCATCTTCTCACTACCTCACCACTACCCTTGCAGCATACTCTTACCACATCATGTTGCACACTTGCATTCACTACCACTCTCACCTGCTGCAGACATGCTCCCTGCATTGCTCTCCCTGCTGGGAGTATCTTACATTGTTTCCCTCATATACATCATTGTTGCCACTGCCTGCCATAACCTGCACATACAACACCAACCTAGCTGACAAGGTCTGCAGGCTTCACAAGTCCATATATGGGCTCAAACAAGCCATGTGGTGATGGAATACCAAAATCAATGCATGCCTCACAGACCTCACCCTGGAATGCATCTCCTCCAATGCCAGTTTGTATGTTTGACATGGCATCACCTCTTTTCTCTTCCTCATCCTTTATGTCAACAACACTACCATCTTTGGCAGCAACCATGCTGAAGTACTTGAACTCAAATGCACCCTCTTGCTCACATTCAATATGACAGACCTCAGTGAGACCACCCACTACCTGGGCCTAGAGGTGGCTTGAGATTGCACTCACCACTGATGAGCATCATGTGTACATAATGCCAGAAAATGACCATCAGCAACATCAGGCAAACACAGTGACATTAACATGCCACACATGACAATCACCCACAGTCACATCAATCATGCATTTGTTTAGGCATCAGACTATAGGACTTGGTTTGGCTGATGAGGAGCAGGATTGATAAGATGTATAGGCCAAGACATGGTCCATGGAGTCACAAGTCACAAGTCAGCATTTGGTGTGATCATCACTTTTCCTATTTTGCTCATCTGTATAGCATGATACTTTAATTTTTCATGTCCAGACTCCATCTCATTGCAAATATCCCTATGATTGACCCTATGTTGTAAATTTTCTGTTTTGTTTTGTTGTGCTCCAGTCTTGGAGCTAGACTTGTATTTAAATGGTGCATTGTCTGTCAGAAATGAACAGATTTCCCCTGGCCCATGATTTGTCTTCCCCTCTCCTGTCCAAGTCAGATTGCAAAAAGCACATTCTGCTCCCCCCTCTGCATATCTCAAAGTCAAGAAAGTGTGTACCCTGTAGGTCATGTTTATTATTGCATTGCATTGAGCCTCTATTGTGTTGTGTTGTGTCATTCCCATTGCAGAGCTTACAGGGTCACATTTCTTTTACATTTCCTCATTGTCACCCAATCACGTCACATCATCACCTTATTTGTACTAAACTACCAAATCTCTCCCTTTTGGTGTCTAGAGGATCTTACAATTCACACCCCTCAGCAATTGTTGTGGTTATGATTGTAGATTCTGCCATCACCCTGACACAGCACATATCACTGCATGCTTACTCTATGCTAGTCTAGGTACATCAAGGGTGTTGTTGTGTGTTTTGGCATGGCTGGGTGCAATGCTGTTGCAACACTGCTGCCACCATCCACCTCTCTCATACCTTTTGAGGGCACCACCAGTGCATCTGTGCACTCTGCATACCAGCAAGTGATTGGCAGCTTGCTATATGCTGCCATCATCAGTCACCCTGGCATTGCCTTCACTGTCAGTTCTCTAGCTCAGTATACCTCAAATCCCTTGCCTACACACCTCTCTGCTGCCAAACATGTCCTCCAGTATCTGTCTGGCACCACATCACTTGGACTCCTCTATGATGGCACATGCAATGGCAAAATCTCTGCACACTCTGACTCATACTGGGCTGCCTTGCTCACTGATCATTGCTCAACCAGCACATTTGTCTTCTTTCTTCATGGGGCCACCATCTCCTGGTCATCAAAGTGTCAGCAGATTGTCTCCCTCTCCTCAACAGAGGCAGAGTGCATCACCTTATCCCAGACTGTGGTTCAGGCTGCCTGGTACCACAACATCACAGATGAACTCAGACTCCCACTCTCACTCTCTCTAACATTGTATGGCAACAACAAGGGCTCCATCAACCTCACCAATAACCTGATCATCAGCAAAGGCATGAAACATATTTTGATCAAATATCACTACATTTGCCAATGCATCTGGCATGGCCTAGTCATGCTGCACTGCCTGCCCTCCACAGAGATCATCATGGACTCCCTCACCAAACTGCTGCCATGTGTTGCATTTGAGGCACAATGCACTGCTCTTGGCCTCATTGTCATCACTGCACCAAATGCAGGGGGGTGTTGAACATTTGTACACACTTACTTCACAATGTACACTCCTCTGCAGACTTCATGCTTCTTCCACTCACACTCCACTCACTTCCCCAGGACAATGTGTGTCCCTCCTCATTATAGTAGTTGTTGTATTCTTTCACTTATACTCTGCTTCAACTCTACTTACTTTACTATATAAGATGGGCCCTCATACCATAATTTCTCAGATGTCTTTCAACCTGTCTGAGTAAGTACCTTACTTTCCCATCTCCACCACTGTCTCTCATAGCCTCTGCAGCAGTCTCTCATACCTGGTGTTGCCCTACTGCATTCACCTTCACCTACCATGCTGCAGATGCTACCTGCTGCTCTCTCCCTTCTGGGAGTATCATTGATGAGCATCACACCAGAAAATGACCATCAGTGACACCAGGAGAACACAGTGACATTAACACACCACACATGACAATCATCTGCTGTCACATCAATCATCCATTTGCTTAGGCATTGGAAAACAATACTGGGTTCAGCCAACTGTCAGGCCACTATTATTTCTTTCCTATTTTTCTTCATTTTTCCTATTTTTCTTATGTCTCTATCACTACAGATCTTACAATCACTCCTGATCTATTGAAGTGATTCTCACAGTCATGCATTCTACTTGTTCATCTTTATTGGCCGATGATGCATATGTCATCTGATCTCTGATCAACCCATTCTATGTTTAGTTATAACTCATTCTTCTCACACTTACTGCACATGCTCACCAATCCTTCTCACACTTACTGTGGAGTATCACCAATCACTCCCACAGTTACTGCAGAGCCTCAGTCAGCACTTATGTGTCCTCTCTATTATTAGATATGACATCATTACTGTACTTTCTCATTCTCTGGCCTCATACTGTACAGCACAGTGATGAGCATCATGTGCATGTAACACTGGAGAACAACCATCAGCAACATCAGGCAAACACAGTGACATTAACATGCTACACATGACAATCATCCACAGCCACCATTTGCATAGGCATCAGAAAACAATGCCAGGTCAGCCAACAAGGGATAGGATGAATAGGCCAAGGCACAGTCTGGACCAGTCAAAGTAACCATGGAGGCATGAGTTGTGAAGTCAGCATTTGGTGTGATCAATGCTATTCCACTTTTGCTCACCCAATATAGTATGATACTTTACTCACTTGCATTCAGACTCCATTCATTTCATATATCCCTATGATCTACCCCTGCACTGTAAATTTTCTGTTGTGATTTGTTGTGCTCCAGCCTTGGAGCTAGACTTGTATTTAGATAGCACATCATCTGTCAAAAATGAGGGATTTGGCCCCTGCTCACAATTTGACTTCCCCTCCCCATCTGAAGTCCATAATCAAAAAGTGCATTTTGATCTTCCCTCCATGTGTCTTATTATCAAGAAAAAGTGCATGTTCCTCATAAGTCATGGCTATTATTGCATTATGTTTTCCATTGCATTGCATTCTCTATTGCATTGTGCTGTGTTGTGTTCTCTACTGCATCACGTTTTGTCTCCATTGCATTGCATTCTCTATTTTGCTCTCCCTTGCATCACATTGCATTCTCCTTGTTGCTCTAGTTGAGTCATGCTATCATGCTTATCACCCTTAACTACTAACCCTCTCTACTTTGGTGTCTAGAGAACCTTATGGCTTGCACCCTCCAGCAATTGCTGTGGTTGTGGTTTGTTTTTCCCCTTCAGCCCAGCACAGCACATATCAACAGTCTGTGCACTCTTCAGAGTAGTATATATAGCATAGTCCACTTAGTGTTTTATCCCCAGTTCTGATCATCTGGGGTATCCGCTAGGTGCAGTACCCTCTAGTCCTTTTCTTGTCTTACTTAGCTGATTATATATCTGGGATATCCACTAGCCATTGAAGCAAGATTGTCTCTTTTGTTTGTTTAGCTTTTCTTCAGTTGTTCGACTTCAATGTCTAGCATTGGCCTCACAATTGATTAGAACTCCCACCTCCACCATCCCCACCACTTTCCTGTTCCCCCCTTTCCCACAGACTGGTGCTTTCACCTGTGCTATGTCTGTAATCCTTTCTACACCATAGGCTTCATTCACAAACCCAAACATGAACAAGTCCATTTCTACTGTGACCTCTTTTTCCCTTGCCCTCCTCTCCACTTCTGTCAACATTGTATTTGGTAGAAACACGAGAGTGAGTGTACCTGTAGCTTGTGAACTAAAGTATATGTCCCCTGCTCACCATCTTCTACCCTTCAAATTCTCATCAGACACTACATTGTTCACCCCCTCCATATCCACATCACACCCAGCAACATCCAGCACAGCACACATGTGGTGGACACTTGGAGTAGAGCAGTTGATATGCAATCGTGGATGTCCTGGGAGGACCATTTTGGATGAGAGGATTCCTGGGAATCACATGGGTCTTCTAACAGCTCAGGGACTGCCCACCCCTTCTACACACTGCCCTCATCCCCCCCACACTCACTCTAGGACAGAGCACCTCTTAGACAAAGGTCTAAGTGTCAATTTCTATTCCCTCCTTCCAGTCACTCACCCCTCCACCACTCATCTCCACCTTTGCTGTTGCCTTCTAGCTTGGCACACACATATCATCATTCAACATCAAAGCAAACCTTCAACAAATTACAAACACTTTCCCCTTTGGCTTTTCCCTGATCCTAGGTCAGAATGTTGGAGAAATCAGGATAGGAGGTATCACATTAAGTACCCTCCTCTCCTTTTTAGAGAGTTGTTGTATCAGTATTACAATGACCCTTCCCTCATCCCTCCCCCTGTCCTGCTCAAATTAGCAGCCAGTCCAGACTGCACATTCCATATCAATCCACACCATCACTTCACATCATACATTGCAGGAGGACCAGAAATGTCTACATACTAGTGTAGACATATCTCCTTTTCAACTCTTCATGGTTTTCTTGTTTGTCTGCTCTATCATCCATGCATTTTATTAAACAAATATAGTGCTTCTGTTTTATGACTGAGCATGCAATTGATTTGACATCGCTCAATTACAGAAGTACAGGAACACTTGTTGAAATCATTCAACAGATAATTGAGCAATCTGTTGCAAGAATCCAGAGACCAGTGGAGCACTTGGAGTTGGAGACAACAGTCCCCTCCACAGCACAGAGAATAGAGTGAAGAACCCAAATCACACTTGAGGAATCAATTCATGAGTTTAGGAGATCAAGAACCATCATTGTCTCACCACTTAGAATTAGAAATCAAAGATCTTGGTACAGCCTTAGCAGCAACTCTTCAACCTCCATCTGCAGCATCTGCTCATATGGATCAAGAGCATGATCAACCCACTATGGTGGAGATGATGAGGATAATAATGGATCAGCAGAAGATGCTCCAGAAACAACAAGAGACAGTGGAGAATCTTCTGAACCATTTAACAATGGCAGAAGACATAGGTTCCTCTTTAGGTCAAGGCACAGGCCTCCCACCCCAGGTCCACCTCCCCAAGGTTCATGTCACAGAACCAACTCCTTTTGATGGGGACAAAAAGAAATTCCAATCATATTTGGATCAAATTTACCTTGTTCTACACACACACCCTGAATATCAAGACAATGAGAAGGTGACAGTCATATTATCATATATCAAAGGAGGATATGCAGAAGAATGGAAGAAAGGAATACTGTGGCAAATAGAAGCGCATTGAGCCAAACCTCATTGACATGATGAACCTTTCAAGGACTTTGATGATCTCTTAACACAAATGAAGAACAAATGGCACAGCAAAAATTAACCACCATTTCACAAGGGAGTCGGCATATTGAGGGATACATCACTGAATTCCTCCTCTATAAAACAGCATCTGGATATAATGATGGTGCATTATGCACATTATTCAAAAAGGGGATGAATTGTCCTCTTCTCCAGTCCTGTTACATGGAAACGCCAATCCCTCTCAATCTGGATGGTTGGATCAGGAGAGTTCACATCAGGGCATATGTCTGGCAAGACATGCAGAACTTTGAATCAACATGGGGAAGAAGATGGACACAGGGGCAACAGCAGCAATATGGACAACAATAGAGGCAACAAAGGAACTTTACCCCTCATTGTGAAATTACAACAGCTCCTGTTGAAGAATCTATGGATGTGGACAGAGCTAGAGGACCACACCCCAGACTTTGCTTCAATTGTGGCAAAGAAGGACATTTTGTGTGAGAATGTCCAGAACCAAGATGTCCTCAGAGACAAGGACAACCAAGAAGGGGGAATGCAAGGACCCTTCAGGAGATGCATATGCTGAATGAAGCAGACTTCTTAGCAGAGATGCAGAAGGAGTTTCAGGCACATGGTCTCAGATTTAACAATCCAATGGGCTCAAAGAGTGGAGCACCACAGCAGGGTTTTGGATCAGATGGGAACTAAGCATGAGTTCACCATCCTACAATAGGTTTTCTATGCTTCAGACTGATGATACAGACATTGATTGTCTCAATGCTTGTACCCAAATTTATTTAACATGCATTGTTCCATCTTCCTCTCAGTCTGAAGTGAAGCCTCAAGTGCAACAGTTACTCCTCCTGTTAAGAAAAAGGAATATATTTGAAGAGCAATATTTGATGTTACAAGTTTCCCAGAAATGAAACTCAAGATCAAAACTGTGGATACTGGAGCTGTCTTGGAAGTAGATGCTCTACTTAATTCAGGGGCCACTGGATTATACGTCGATAAAGAATTCATCAAGAAAAACAACTTAAACACAAAAAAATTGGCAAAACTCATACCAGTATACAATGTTGATGGATCGCTCAATCAAGGAGGATCTATTGAAGAAATGATCAATTTCATTATGACTATTGATGGCCATACTGAACACACTACCTTTGCAGTCTGCAATCTCAGCAAAAAGAATGTCCTCGTTGGTGAATCATGGTTGAAAATCCATAACCCTGAAATCAATTGGTTACAGGGAAAAATACACTTTACCAGATGCCCTTGCAGATGTGAAGTACATCTCAAAGCTGACCAACAAGTGTGGAAGTCAAACAAAAAGTTGATGAAGCAACAAGAGTGATACATGAAGAAGCTGAAGAATGTATTGCAGCTGAAGAAGGAGATCAGATATTGATGGTCATGGTCAACCAAAAGGAAATGGAGGCATCCATTCAAAACATTAGCCAAGACCTTGCCATCAAAGCAGAAAAGAAAAAGTTGAAGAAGAATTTCAAAGATATAGTACCCAAAGCATATCATCATTTCAAACAGGCATTTGACAAAGAAACCTTTGATTCTCTCCCTCCAAGACATCCTTGGGATCACGCAATTGAACTTAAACCAGGTGCTAAACCATCTGCTGGTAAAGTTTACAATCTTTCTTTAGACAAGCAGAAGCAATTGGAGTTATTCACTGAAGAGAATCTAAAAAGTGGTCATATTCATCCTTCAAAATCTCCCATGGCATCACCATTCATTTTTATCAAAAAGAAGTCTGGAGATCTTCAACCTGTTCAAGATTATTGCAAGCTCAATGATATGACAATCAAGAACAGTTATCCACTTCCTCTTATATCAGAATTGATTGATTGTCTTCAAGGAGCACAGTATTTCACCAAGATGGATGTTCATTGGGGCTACAACAATGTCAGAATCAAAGATGGTGATGAATGGAAGGCTGCATTCATTGCTAACCAGGGTTTATTCAAACCTCTTGTCATGTCCTTTGGTCTCTGCAATAGTCCTACCACTTTCCAAACCATGATGAACCACTTGTTCCATGGTCTCATCTCATGTGGAGTTGTGGTGGTATATATGGATGACATCTTGATCTTCACAGCAACCTTAGAAGAACATTGGAAGGTCACACAGGAAGTCCTTCAAATCCTCACAGATAATAAACTTTATCTCAAACCAGAAAAATGCAAATTTGAACAAACATCAATTGACTTCCTTGGTCTGCAGATTTCTTTTGACAAGATTGCTATGGATTCAGTCAAGATACAGGGTATCAAAGACTGGTCAATTCCACAGAACCTTCATGATGTCTGCTCATTTTTGGGTTTTTGCAACTTTTACCATCGATTTATTCTTGGATTTTCCGATATCACTAAACCCTTGAATGGACTTATGCAGAAGGATGTCAAGTGGCTTTGGGGTGATGAACAGCAGTTGGCATTCACTCATTTACAAGATGCTGTGTGTTCTGAACCTGTTTTAGTATTTCCAGATGAGCAGTATCCATTCAGAGTTGAAGTGGATAGTTCTGGTTATGCTACTGGTGCAGTTCTTTTACAACTTCGACAGGATAACAAGTGGCACCCTGTTGCTTACCTCAGTAAGGGTTTATCACCTGCTGAGCATAACTACAACATATACAACAAGGAAATGTTAGCCATCATTCATGCTCTAGAAGCATGGCATCATTATCTTGAAGGTTCCATTCACCCTGTTCAAGTCACCACTGACCACAAGAACTTGGAATACTTCACAACAGCCCAGAAACTCAACCATTGTCAAGCTCATTGGTTGCTTTATTTGTCTTGCTTCCAGATCAATATGGTCCACAAACCAGGCTCTGCCAATGTTCACCCTGATCTCCTCTCAGGACATTCAGACCATAAGAAGGGGGTAGAAGATGACAACAAGAATGTCATCTTGCTCAAGCCAGAATTTTTCAAACACAAGATTACCCTTGCAGCACTTAGCCCTCTGATCTTGAAGAGAATCATTGATGCTCAAAAAGATGACCACAACTATATCATTTGGGACAAGTTGGATGCAGACTTGAGGAAAACTGCAATGTTTGCACATTGGAGTGAAGATGAAAAGAAGACACTTTTCTACAATGGGAAACTTTATGTTCCAGAAACAATGTATGCTGAGCTGATGAAGACCTGCCATGATTCACCTCTTGCAGGACATCCAGGTTACAAGAAGACCTTGGAAATGGTCAGACAACATTTCTGGTTCCCCAATATGGCATCATATGTGGAGAAATATGTCAAAGGATGAAAACTTTCCCTACAAAACCACAAGGAGAGTTAACACCTAACAAAATTCCCTCATGTCCTTGGCAGGTCATATCCACAGATCTTATTGTCAAATTGCCCAAAAGCCAATGCAATGATTCTATCCTCATGGTCATGGATCATTTTACAAAAATGATCCATGCTATTCCAACAACAGAAATGATCATGGCAGAAGGAGTGGCATGCCTTATGAGAGATCATGTTTGGAAATATTATGGTCTTCCAGAAAAAGTACTTTCAGGCAGAGGACCACAATTTGTGTCACAAGTCATGTGCAAATTAAATCATTTACTAGGAATTCAAATGGCCACGTCTACAGCCTATCATCCCAAAACAGATGGTCAAACAGAGTGGATCAATCAAGAAATTGAACAATATTTCCACATCTTTATTAACCATTGACAAAACAATTGGGCTAGTTGGTTGCCCGTGGCCAAGTTTGCTTACAACAATCATGTTCATTCAGCAACAAAATATTCACCATTCATGTTGAATTATGGACAAGATCCATGAATGGGTCATGAACCTCATATGTCTACCAGGATTGATTCAGTGGACAAGTTTGTAGCAGGGCTCAAACATATCAGAGAAGAAGCAGAGGTGTTATTGAAGAAAGCAGCAGATGATATGAAGAAGTTTTATGATGAACATTGTGGTAAAACCCCCATTTATGTTGTTGGAGATAAAGTTTGGCTCAAAACTACCAATATTGACACAGGAAGACCAATGAAGAAATTAGATCACAAATGCCTTGGACCCTATGAAGTACTTGAAGTACTCTCTAACAATGTGTATTGTCTCAAACTTCCAAAGACAATGAAGATCCATCCTGTTTTCCATGTCGTCAAACTTTGTCCCTTTGTCAAAGATGTTACTGTTGAAAGAGAAATTCATCATCCTCCTCCTCCTATCATCAAGAATGGTGTTGAAGAATATGAAGTCAAAGAAATTCTCAATAGTCATCTTTCTCATGGTAAGGTTCAATATCTGGTCAAATGGAAGGACTACCCTGCAGAGAAAAATTCTTGGGAACCTGCTTCAGTATTGATAGAAGATGTTCCTGATATGCTCAAGAGGTACCATAAAGAAAATCCTCAAGCAATACATTCAGTAGCCATTTATTCCCTTTACCAGATGGAATACTCACCAGAGATGATGACTCAATCACATTATGCTAGATGACTTCATGAAGAAACACCTCCACCCACTCCACCAATTCTTGATGAAGGATATGAGGAAGTACCTTTTGGCATTATTGAAGATGAAGATGATTTTACAGATGAAGATAATGATGGAGTCATCACTCCCAAATCATATGAAGATTTAAAGGAATTACCTAAATCTTCCTCCATCATTCCTCTCTCTCCATCACTCTTTGCTGGCATCCCTTTCAGATCCATGGAAGGTGAAGAAAACATTTGCCATGCATGTTCATCTCCATTCTTTGCTTGTTGAGATGTCTCGCCTTAAGAAGGGGGTATTTGTCAGGCCACTATTATTTCTTTCCTATTTTTCTTCATTTTTCCTATTTTTCTTATGTCTCTATCACTACAGATCTTACAATCGCTCCTGATCTATCAAAGTGATTCTCACAGTCATGCATTCTACTTGCTTGTCTTTATTGGCTGGTGACGCATATGTCATCCAATCTCCAATCGGCCTGTTCTATATTTAGTTATGACTCATTCTTCTCACATTTACTGTGCATGCTCACCAATCCTTCTCACACTTACTGCAGAGTATCACCAATCACTCCCACAGTTACTGCAGAGCCTCAGTCAGCACTTATGTGTCCTCTCTATTATTTAATATGACATCATTACTGTACTTTCTCATTCTCTGGCCCTATACTGTATAGCACAGTCTGTGCACTCTTCAGAGTAGTATATATAGCATAGTCCACTTAGTGTTTTATCCCCAGTTCTGATCATCTGGGATATCTGCCAGGTGCAGTACCTTGTAGTCCTTTTCTTGTCTTAGCTGATTATATATCTGGGATATCCACTAGCCATTGAAGCAAGATGGTCTCTTTTGTTTGTTTAGCTTTTCTTCAGCTGTTTGACTTTGATATCTAGTGTCAGCCTCACACTGATGAGGAGCAGGACTGATAGGACAAATAGGCCAAGGCATGGTCTAGACCCACCAAAGTAACCAAGGAGGCATGAGTCATGAAGTCAGCATTTGGTGCAATCAGTGCTATTCCTCTTTTGCTCATCCACTATAGTATGATACTTTATTCACTTGCATCCAGACTCCACTTCATTTCAAATATCCCTATGATTGACCCTGCACTGTAAATTTTCTGTTGTGTTTTGTTGTACTCCAGCCTTGGAGCTAGACTTGTATTTAGATAGCACATCATCAGCCAGAACCAGCAGATTTCCCCCACCCATGATTTGACTTCTCCTCCCCATCTGAGTCCATTTGCAAAAAAGTGCATTCCAACCTTCCCTCTGCATGTCTCACTATCAAGAAAGTGCACATTCCTCATAGGTCACATCTATTATTACATTGTGTTCCCCATTGCATTGCATTGTGTTGTGGTCTATATTGCATTGTATTCTCTATTGCATTCTCCCTTGCATCATGTTGCATTCTCTTTATCACATCAAATCACCTGTTTGTTACCCAAGTCACATTTCCTTTTATCACCCCAGTCACATCATGCTATCACACTTATCACTCTGAACTACTAACTCTCTCTACCTTGGTGTCTAGAGAACCTTATGACTTGCACCCTCCAGCAATCATTGTAGTTGTGGTTGATATTCCCCTTTAGCCTGGCACAGCACATAACATTGTACCTGTTATTGATTATATACATCTTGTTGGCCATTATCTGCCATAGCCTGTGCATACAGGCCTAGCCAAATTCATGGTGCACAGTTTTGACAAGAGTCCACATTTGCTGAAGACAGGGAATTCTGCAGGTTTATGATACAACAAGTTGCAGTCACAAAAGTGCATCTTGAAATGTTCAAGCAAGCAGTGCAGGGAGTGCAGATGGTTCAGAATCAGATAGATGAAGGAGAGGCAGGGGAGGTGTGAGGGAATGGGAAGGGGAAGGGGAGGGAGAACAAAAGGTAGTAGTTTCCTCCTTCCACTTGCACACACTGTCTGCACTCACATACAGACACTTCTTCATGTAGTTCTCTTTTCCCTCAGTCTTCTATCAAGAGACTGAGTTTTTATTAATAATGAACATGTATAGAATTTGAGGATACATCTGCATGCAAGATGCAGAAGAAAAGTTTATGTCACACTGTCACACTATCATGCATTCACTGTCACACATGCATATTATTAACCCTCCATTTCTGTGTCTTAACACCATTTCCTGATCCCTCACTGCATTAGCTAACAACATATCAGAATCCCTAGCAGAGGGTGATACAGTGTCTCCACCAATGGTAGAAATGTGCCAAATGAATCAATTCTGTGAAATGCTGCAGTGCTGTGACAGGATGAGTGACTTCTCACCATTCTATCCTGGATTTTGTAAATTGGTTAGGGTAGGTTACAGGTCAGACTAGGGTACTTGGTGTTCACACAGGTTATGGCAGGCAAGGAAGACAAAAGACAACATAAGCAGCAAGATAGTATAGTCCCTGCATGGGGAAAGCAAGAGCAGCATGATACTGCAGCAGAGTAAGTAAGGTGTGGACAGTAGGATAGTACCATGGCATAAGAGAGATGCTGCAGGGAGTTGGTAAGAGGAGTGTAAGATGGGCAGAGTATGAGACTCACTCAGTGTTGTAAGACAATGTCTGAGGAGATGTAGAGTAGGTAGTACATCTTATATAGTGGGAAAAGAGAGAGTTGTTGAATATTTCCATGCATACCATACTTTCATTTGGCTTCTCTTTCTCCACATATGTACACTTTACCTATAACACACATACACTTCTACATGTCCTTGGACTACTACTCTGCTCTGTGCTGTCCCACTCCATCTACTTTTCCACATGACACATGTTGCCCCCACTATGGAGCTCCTTGTACTTTGACATACAAACTCCTCTCCAACTCTACCTTCACCTACTATATAAGATAGACACTTTACACACTACTCCTCAGACATCTTTCACATAGTCTGAGTGAGTATCCACTTATCTCATCTTATCCTATCTTCTTACATCTCCCTGCAGCATACTCTTACCACATCATGTCACTCACCTGTGTTCACTTCCTCTCCTACTTGCTGCAGATGCTTTCTGCATTGTTGTCCCCCTTGGGGATCTTATATATGCTGCTTATTGCATTCAAGCTCTTCACCATTGCCTGCCCAAACCTGCACATACAAGAGTTAGGGTGGAGCATGTGTGTAGGAGAAAAAGGATGCCCATAAGAATGTAGGACACACATTATCCAGAGTATGTAGTGGAGTGGAAACCCTGTGGTGTTGTGGAGAAGTGAGGATGTCATGGTATAGTCATACATATGTATGCAGTGAAAGGGAGGGAATGCTGAATGAAATGTGAATGAGCATATGAATATCTAACACTTGGATCCTGCTGAACTTGTTTATGAAGGTAGATGACCTCATCATGACAAGGTCAATATCATATCTGGTTGATATCAAGCTTGTCATCCCTGACATCCACCTCCCTGTCACCACTAATATAATCCACACCACAAATGTAGTTCATGTACATGTCACATCATGTCCTTTGAATATTCATCACCACCATCACATCTACTTATCTACCTAACACCCATCATCAATGCCCCCCAAGAACTCCCATGCAGTGAGTACATGTCTGATCTGATCATATACCTTTACATCTTGATCCCATCAGGCTCTTGACATCACCTGTCCTGTTGATGCTGAGCATCAAATCACCCCTGCACAAAATGATACCATGTGTCTTGGGGCTGCAGCCAGAGTGGCCAGACTTGGGTTTACAAGGGTGTCTATCCCCAAAGTAACATCAACATCACATTCAGTGAGTGGAACCAGGTCTCCCACCTCTGATGAAGCCTCAAGGACCACTGCAGTCAGGATTTCATGCACCCTATCCTGACCCTCATCCATCATGGGGATGTGGACATTGACTCTGTATCTCAGACCTCCTCCTTTGATGCTGGGGAGATCAGGTTCAAAAATGGCAAGGTCCAGGTGAGTGCCTGTGGAGGTAATCATGGTAGAGAGGCCCTGGAGAACTGGCAGGTCAAACTCAGAATGACCATGGACAAGCTCAAGGGAAAGATCAAAGGGATCAGTATGGGCAAGGGGTGCCAGAAAATGATGCAGGAGTCTGTGGACAGGATGTAATCTACAATACTACCACACTAGTGTAAAAACCTGTTGCATTGCAACATGGAGTAATAAGACATCATCTGAGAAAGTATACATAGGTTATTGCAACAGAACACATTTACAGAACATGTCCACTTTACAGACCAATCCCAGTTCACAAACCAACTCCAATTTCCAAACCAATACACCAATCCCAATCACTTCCCCATCTGTCCTTCCACCATAAACCCTGTGCATTCACCTAGGAAGGGAGAAAGTAGGTGAGTATAATACAACAGTGCAATTCAACAGCACAATTTACCAATTCAATACAGAAAACAATCATGCCTGAACACTCCACTTCCTGCTTGCTGCTTCTTTTACACCACATCAAATAAGAAAATGGTATATAGTCTAATAGTAATGAAACCCACCAAGGTGCTTAAAAGCCATTCTGTAAAACCTCAGGATACATCACATTCAAGGTTGATCCTCCTTGGGAATCCTGTTGCATTGCAACATGGAGCAATAGGATATTACCTGTGAAAGTATACATAGGTTGTTGCAACAGAAAATAAAAGGAAACAGTACTCTATCTATCTACAGACCAACCCAAACTTACAGACCAATTCCAATTGCCTCTCCAGCTGTAAAGATAGACCTGTTGTGTTGCAACATTGACTAAATAAGACATAATTAAATTTTTATCTGTGACATTATACATAAATTGCAATAGACCTTGTCCCTGTCCCTGTCCTGTCCCCATCCCTGTCTCCATCCCTATTGATCATCACTGGCTATCAGCCATGAAAACACATACCCATAGCAATGATGGCACACAGTAGTGTTGTAGATTAGAAATAGATAGAACAACCACCTCTTATACTGTGAAAAGACAAAGCAAAACAGAAACATCAACTGTATGGTTACTTTTGTAGACTGGAAAACCAATAGACCCATACCCATACCCATACCCAGGCATACCCATTGGCAAAGCCTGTACAGGTGGATTGTACTGACAATGATCACTACTCATATATGTCCCTATCCATCAACCCAGGAACACTGGACCTGTGTGAAAGGAAAGTAAAAGAGAAAATATGGTAATCAACCCTGCCAAAGCATTTAAGTGTAGACCCATAAAAATAGAATAAAAACCAACCTGACTGTACAGCCAAAATACTCAGCCTACTTGCAGGCACAATGATACTCATGGATACAGTAGCATAATTCAATACAGAAAAAACATAGCCTGAACATCCTGCCAAAAATGTTATTGCTTAAAAAGATGGTATCAACAGAACTGACCAAGAGGTTTGCAAAATGTGAAGGTAAAATAAATACTTGTTGGATTGCAACAGAGAATAAAAGAAAATAATGATAGATGTAAGCAGAAGTGGATGAACAATGGGCACAAAGTTGAATATAATTGATAGTTCTGTTGACAGAACACATACCTGTGATGTTGTAGGGGAGTTGATGGTTCCTATGTGAGTTGAGGATGAAAGAAAGGAAAAAGAGGGCATGACATTCATCTGCTGGTGCACACCAGCATGGTGCAGTGCACACACAGGAGGAATGTGTGGCATGCCATGCAGTGGTGGCATGGGTGAGGAGGTGGTAGCTGCACCATTCATATGGCAGCACAGGCAGGTAGGGGGCTGCTGTTGACAGTGGGGACATGGGCATGCAGGTGGGTAGGGGGCCATGTGCTGTTCATATGGCAGCTGTGTGGACAGGTAAGAGGCCATGCACTGTTGACACAGCAGCAATGTGGGCATGTGGGTGGGAGTAGGAGAGATGTACCAATTTCCTGCATCATCTTGAGTGGATGTGGGCATGGCAGGTGGGCAAGTTGCCATGCTGTGCTGGTACAGTGACAGCATGACTGAGGAGGTGGTGGCCATGCCATATTGGCACAGTGGCAGGGTGGGTGGGGTAGTGGCCACATGCTGTTGACAGTGGTGATGTGGGCATGTGGGTGGGAACAGGAGGGATGTACTAATTTCCCATGCTGTCTTGAGTGGATGCAGGTGGCAAGCCAGGAAACTGCCATACTGTGCTGGTATGGCAGCAGTGCAGGTGCATTGGTGGGTGCAGTGTCCTGGTACAGTGGCACTGTGGGTGAGCAGGTGGTGGCCACCCACTGTTGGTACAGCAGCAGTGCAGGGGTCAGGTAGGGGGGCTGTGCACTGTTGGCACAGCAGTGATTCAGGCACATGAGTGGGCATGGGCAGGGCAAGCAGGCAAGTTGCCATGCTGTGCTGGTACAGTGGTGGCATGGGTGAGGAGGCCATGACCATGCTGTATTGGCACAGCAGTGGCATGGGTGGGCAGGTGGTGGCCATGCACAGATTGTACAGTGGCAGCATGGGTGGATAGGGGACAGTGCACTGTTGAGACAGTGGTGATGCAGGTGCACAGGTGGGCACAGGAGAAGTGACATACCAATTGCCCACATTGTCTTGAGTGGACATGGGTGAGGCAGACAGGCACATTGTTTGTTGCTGAGTGTCAATGTGACTTGTGTGCATGTGTCACAGTTGCAATTGACCCAGTCATTGTAGTCAGGCAATGTGTTGGCTGGAGCCTGATCAGAATCACTGATGATAGGCCAGAGTCCATGCACTTGAAGTTAAGAATTTTTACCATTTTCTGCAAATTGTAGAACTTGCTTGAGGCTTTTACATTTGAGCTTGCCATGGCACCAGCCATTGCAGTGGTGCTTCCAGTCACTGGTGCAGGAGTCTTGCTTGTTGAGGCTGCTGCTGTAGACATGGTGTGTGAAGTGCAGGGGTGTGAGTTTGTCTCAAAGGCACTTGCTCAGTTTTGATAGACCTCAGGTCTTATAATCTAATGAAGGAGGTTGCTTGGAAAGAGCATGGCCAACTGGAGAAAGAAGAGTATTGTATTCTCAGTCTTGTCATAGAAGACTAACAGTAGTCATTATAGTACTGTACCTGCAGAAGGAAGAGAATTGTATTCTACAGGAAGAAATAGTGAGAAAACATAAAATGTGAACAGTGTAGCAAGTAAGTACTGACCTCAGTCTCTTCATCACAGACTGAGGGGAAAGAAAACTATGTGAGGAATTGTTCTATAAGCATGATCCCTGAGTCCCACAAGAGGTCTGCATGGCACATTGCACTATTCATGCTGTTGCACCATTGCATGTTGACTGCCACACATTGCTGTAATCTCCAACAAAAGCATCATATCATCTTTTTTTTCCTTTCTTTTTTTATCCACATTGACTTGCTAAGGACTATTATTATACAATTAGCAAGGACTCATCACATCTTGTCTTCATATGTCTTTGTTTTGTTGAAACTGGGCAGCACAGCAAACACTGTTGAAATCTGGGCAAGGCAGCAAGCAGAGAGAAGACCATGTCATAAAAGAAGTAGGCATCAAGCCCAGAACAGACTGAGATTGAGAGAGGGGCTAAATCCCATCAGAACAAGAGGAGAGGGCACAACTGCCTCATCTGTAAGATAGAGAAGATATGTACCAGAGGGTAGAGGGTACACAGAAGAAAGAGAGAGCTCAGAGAGCAGAAGAGATACTCACCTCAGCACATGCAGAAGTGCTGAGGTGGGAAGATGATGAAGTAAAGAAGATATAGTAAGAGCAAGATAGAGTTGAAGAAGAGCTCAAACCATAAAGAGAAAAAGATAAGATGAGATAAAGAAAGAGATAAGTATAAGTGTGTGTAAGGGTAAGTCCAGCAGCCTAAGATAACCAAAAATCAATACCCTCTGCAATGGAAGGACCAACTTGAGGCCACCTTGCACTACTTCCTTGCCTATGCTGACAACTCCATGGGGAGGCATATGAAGGTTTTGTGGACTGATCATGGCAGGGTGTGTTGATTTCTATGTCACTAGCTGTCAGGCTGCTATTATTTCCCTTATTTTTCTCTTCATTTTTCCTGTTTTTCTTATGTCTCAATCACTATAGATCTTACAATCGCTCCTGATCTATTGAAGCAATTCCCACAGTCATGCATTCCTTTTGTTAGTCTTTATTGGCCAATGACACACATCTCATCCAATCCCTGATCAGCCCACTTACAAGATAGTTATGACTGTTTTTCTCATGGTTACTGCAGAATCTTTCTAATTGTTCTCACCCTGACTGCAGAGTGCTTACTTGTTGTTCTTACAGTTGCTGCACTTACCGTACAGCACTGATGTGTCCCTACTATTGTTAGATATGACCTCATTCCTTTTTGTTCTCATACTCTGGCCCTATAGTGTATAGCATGGTCTGTGCACTAGTTCCAGTACTATATATACAGTAGTTCACTTAGCATTTTATCCCCAGTTCTGATCATATGGGATATCCACTAGGTGCAGTAGCCTCTAGTCCTTTCTTGTCTTACTTTACTGATTATATATCATCCTGGACATCTGCTAGTTGAAGCATGGTTAGTCCTTTGTTTGTTTTAGCTCCTTTTTCAGTTGTTCAGCTTTGACATCAGCATCAGCCCCACACTAGGATGCTGGTCTCACCTATACACATCATGTACATCTCACTGACTTCCTCTGTGAGAGGGGGGTTACTCACCAGCATACAGTGCCTTACCCACACCAGCAGAATGGACAGGCCAAACATTGGAATCACATGATCCTCAACCATGCCCTCACCCTCCTTCATTATGCAGGGCTATGACCAGGCTTCTGAGAACACACTGTCTGCACTGCTGTCCACATATATAATCTGTCTCCTATGTGTCAACTTGGCTGGAAGTCTCCTACTTCCATCTGGTCCCCATCATCAGTCACCCCTGATGTTTCTCATCTGCAGGTTTTCAGCTGTCTGGCCTGGGTCAAGACTCCTGATCATCAGCATGCCAAGCTGGATCCATATTCCTGGTGGCTCACCTTTGCCAGCTACAAGCCTGGAATGAAGGGATGGCACTTTTTGGACAGTGCAGCCCATCCCCATAGTCAGTCATGATGCCATGTTTGATGAGCTCACCTTTCCAGCTCTCATCACCCCCTCCTCTTCAATCTCTTTCTGCCACTCCACCATGCATCATGCCCAATGACTCCAATGATGACAACTCTGATAGTGAGGATGAGGATGGAGGTACAGACACACCTGCCAGTGGTCCTGGTCTGGTAGTCCTTCTGGTCCTTCCTGTCCCTCCCATCAACAAGGGCCCTCCTGCTCCCCCTCCTATGCCTGATGCTCCCATCACTCTGCCCATGCCTGCACCTTCCATGGTTCCACTAGCATGCCATTTTTCACAGCACATCCACCACAGGTCACCTGTGCTAAGAGCAGCCTATTCTACAGTCTTAGGGATTTATTGATTGAATACTCCTGGTAATGAGATGATGGAGATAGACATTCCTGATGATGAGGAGAGGGACCAATGAGATAGCAATGAGAATGATGACTCTGATGACTATACAAGGATCCAGGATGACAAGTATCAGATGTCTTAGCAATGCTTAATGACTTAGAGATCTTAGACTTAGTGCTTAGAGTTTATGAGGCAAGTTGAAAGTGCGCTTAGATCAAGTGTAGTATAGGAGAATCCCTAGATCACAAAGTTGACAAGACTGGGGTTTAAGACCACCAGGTTTGTCACTACTTATACAAATGAGACATCCTAAAGATAGTACCAATAAGTAAGGTTCACAGATCAACAATGATTGTGCAGCATGTTAAACTTTCTCACACTACTATACTGCTTCACACCTCTAGCCACTAGTGATCACATGGTCTGTGCACATTACCCCATTTGTAGATAAGTCTGCTGTCTTTGTACTCATTCTAATAACACTTACAATGTTGTCTCTCCCTCTCACTTGTGTGACTCAGAACACCAGTTTACTGGCTGTTTGCTCTCTCATCTCTTACCTTATCTCACATGTCTCCACAGTTATGAGCACTGTCAGGATGCATTATTTTTCTCATCATTTTCACAATTTTCTTTTATCTTATCACTCAAGATCTGCAATCATCTTATCTTATCTGATTAGATCTTTTGCGATAATCTATGACTCATTTCATCATTCATCATTGGGCCACTTACTCTTTACTTATGACACATATCCCACAGACACTTACAAATACTCTCACACTAGCTGTGCAATGCTGCGCATTACTTACTGATCCTTCTCACGCATGCTGTGCATGACATCATGCTATCCTCATTCTAGTATTCCAAATGCCTGCCCTACAGTGACATACATGGTCTGTGCGCATAGGCATTTACTATATATACTGTACTTCATAGTGTACTTGTTCTTTAGCTTAGTACTTCTGGGATATCCGCTTGATAGCGAGTTAGTCCTTGAAAATACTATCATCCCTTCTTCCATTCCTCTTCATTAAGTCTACTGTGTGACCTCACTAGTAGTGTCGGCCTCACAAGCACCATCTTCCCAGGAGCTCATCAGGTTATGGGTCCTGCAGGGTCTACACCATTCATCTTCCTCTTCTTTACACTTGTTGTGCTCTATCTCATCCTTACACAAACTCATCACACATATGAACATAAACTCCTTGTATTCTCCTCAAACCCTCATAACATTGATCTTGACAATGACGATCTGTGGATGGTGGACTTGTTGATTTCTCTATCTATCTTATGATACTTACCATACACTTATGCATTAAGTATGTCTATTTCCTCTTTCACCATTCCCTTATTCTTTATAGTTTGAGCTCCTCTCCAACTCTATCTTGCTCCTACTATATCTTCTTTACCTCATTGTCATCTCACCTCAGCACTTCTGCATGTTGCTGAGGTGAGTACCTCTTCTCCTCTCTCAACCCTCTTCTGACATACCTGCTCTATGCAGCACTCTTCTTCCTCTGTGTATTTCCCACTCTGTCATACACCTTGGCTTCAATCTCTCAGATGCTCTTCTATTTTTGGACTATAGTCCTTTAGTGGTTCTTCTCTTTGTTGGCTTACAAGCCTATTTGTATCTTGCAATGGTCCATCTCCCATTTGCCACACTGCCCCAATTTCCATAGGACTCTGGCTGTACTGATCACATATCACCTTTTAAAGGTGACTTTCACTCCTACACCACTTACATGCACCATATTGAAATTGGTAACAGGTCTACCATTGCATCACTCAGTATTGGCACAATCACCCAAACCACATTTTGATCCAACAATACCACCTTGACCATCTCTCTTTCAAATGTTCTTCACATCCCCAGCACCAACCACAGATACTTGCCCATCAGCAAACTGAACCTTCTTGGTTTCACTATCACTCACAAAGATGGCATGTGTACAGTATCCTGCAACAATTTGGAATACTGCACCGGACACTTAGGGAATGGTAATTACTGTTACAAGGCACTTGCTTAGGCACCTTGTAACAGTTTTTTCTTTCTTTCTCTTTTTCTTTTCTTTTATCTTACTTACTATAAGAGTGTAGGTTTACTACAGCTGTGGGCATAGCTCCACTCTATTTTGTTGAATATCTACATGTATACTATCACATTTCATTCAGCTTCCTCCATCTCTCCACATGTATTCTTTACATACAAAACATGTACATTACACCTTCCTCATCTCCTTGGACTACCTACACCTCCAAGCATGTTCACACTCCACTACCTACTCTGGACAACATGCATCCCTCCCATACATAGTAGTTGTTGTATTCCACTCTCCACTCTCCACTGCAACTCTACTGCTACACACTATATAAGATGGACCATTACTATACAAACTCCTCAGATGTCTTACTACTTGTCTGAGTGAGTACCCCTCCTGTCTTATCCTTCACCTTCTTACATCTTCCCCACAGCATACTTGAACCACATCATGTTGCCTCACTGCACTCATGACCACTTACTACCCACTGCAGGTTCATACATACTTTCAGACATCTTACTACTTGTCTGATGTACTTGAACCACATCACATTGCCTCACTGCACTCATGGCCACTTACTACCCACTGCAGCCATGCTGCTGCCTGTCTCACTCATTGCAATGAGCTTCTCCTACATATTGACATTTATATATATCCTAGCTGCTGTTGTCTCCCATATCCTGTGCACACATATTTAGTAAGGACTCTATCTCTTTTCCCTTATAGTACCATGGTATTTACATACTAAGCTGTGAGTTTAACTCCAAGTACTATAAGGCACCTTATCTCTTTCATCTTTCTTTATTTAGCAAGGACTTATCATATCTTGTCTCTTGTTTACCTTTATTTACATCTCATTCACCTCATGCTTGTGGCTACTTTACTTAGCTCACTATGGATGTGTCTCAGGTCACATGATTGCTGCACAATCATCATTGATCTGTGAACCCTAACTACTTTAGAACATCTCATGTTGTATAAGTAGTTGAAAGCCTGGTGGTCTTAAACCCCAGTCTTGTCAACTTCACAATCTAGGGATTCCTCCTATAACTGTGCTTGATCCTGATGAGCTCCCATGAAGGTGGAACTCATCACTGCAGGGGAAGGTGAAGTGAGAAGAAGGCAAAGACAAATGAGCAGAGAGTTAGAACAACCAGTAGACTGGTGCTCAGAGTTACACACATGAGAGAGAGAGAGAGAGAGAGAACATCTGAAGTGTTATTACATCAGGCACAGGATAACAAGTATTTATACTGGAAGGCCATGCACACAGACCATGTGGAAGGTAATGGCTTGAAGTGTGTCACAGCATAGTGCAAGTGGGAAAGTATGTAGAGCACAAGAAAATGTTAACAGATCTGAGCTCACCATTGTCAGGCCACTATTATTTTCCTTATTTTTCTTTTCATTTTTCCTATTTTTCTTATGTCTCTATCACTACAGATCTTACAATCACTCTTGATCTATCAAAGTGATTCTCATGGTCATGCATTCATCTTGTTTGTCTTTATCAGCCAATGACATGCTAGCCATCCAATCTCTGATTGGCCTGCTTACAAAGTAGTTATTGTTACGAGGCACTTGCTTTGGCACCTCATAACAGTTTTTTTTCTTTCTTTCTCTTTTTCTTTTCTATCTTACTTACTAAGTAAAGTGTAGTATTATTACTACAAGTGTGAGCTTAGCTCCAATTTACTTAGTAAGGACTCAAGTTTCCTTTCTCTATTATAGTACTTAAGTATTTACATACTTAAGTGTGAGCATAGCTCCAAGTACTATATTAGACTTATCTTTTATCTCTATCTTTCTTTTATTTATTATAACATTTACTTGCTAAGGACTATTACTATACAATTAGCAAGGACTCCCCTTTTTCGCTCTTATTTACTCTTATTTGTTTCATGTTCATTACACGCTTGTGGCTGAGCCACTTATACCACATGATCCATACTTACTGCGCTTTACTGCGCATTATCATTTACTTACTGCGCTTTACTGCGTAACTGTACTATAGTTAGATCGCTAGTTTTGTATAAATAGTTGACAAACTGGCGGTCTTAAACCCCAGTCTTGTCAACTTCACAATCTAGGGATTCTCCTTATACTGCACTTGAACTAAGCTCGCTACAACCCCGCTTCCCTCTCAAAACTAAGCCTAAGAACTCTAAAACTCGTTAAGACATCTTACACTCAGTCAAACTGGATCCTCGTATCGTTATTGGTGGAATCATCCTCATAACTATATCATTAATCCCATTCTTTATCGTCATCCGGAATCTCTATTACGTTCATCAAACCAATATCCAAACCTTGGTTACCAGGAGTAATATTTTAGACCTTCCCTAAGACTGTCCAATAGGCTGCTCTTAGCAGTTATGACTCTTTCTCTTGTTGGAATTTGTCTTTTTTCACACCACTGAGCAGTTCCTCTACTATACTCCTCTAATTACATCTTATCTTCACATATATCTTTTACCCACATCTCATCTTCACATCCATCTTATCTCTATCCTGGCTCTGCTCTGGCCCTGCTCTGTTTGCATCTCCCCTCTGCTCTCAATGTCTTTTGCCTTGCTTGCTCTCCTTATCACTGCCTGCCCATGCCTGTTCTCACATCTCTCACTATTACTGCAGAATCTTTCTTATTGTTCCCACCCTGACTGTGGAGTGCTTACTTAATGTTCTCACAGTTGCTGCACTTATTGTACAGCACTGATGCATCCCTTCTATTATTAGCTATGATATGATTTCTTTTTATTCTCATACTCCAGCCCTATAGTGTATAGCATGGTATGTGTACCCATTCCAGTACTATATATACAGTAGTCCACTTAGTGTTTTATCCCCAGTTCTGATCATCTGGGATATCTGCTAGCTTTGAAGTGTGACCTATCCTTTGTTTGTTTTAAGCATTTCTTTCAGTCATTCAGCTTTGACGTTAGTGTCACCCTCACAACCATCAACTTACTTCACTCTAAGAACCAAGTCTAAGATCTCTAAGTCACTAAGTATAACTAAAACATCTTATACTTATCATCTTAGATCCTCATATAATCATTGGAGCTATCATTCTTATTATTATCTCATTGATCCCTCTCTTCATTGTCATCAGGAATATCGATATCAACTATCACATCACCAGGAGTATTCAAATGTCCAATCCCTAAGACCATCCAATAGGCTGCTCTTAGCAGGGGGTGTTGAGCACATTCATTGTCATACTTACTATATCAAGTACTGTGACCACACACACTTAGCCACTAGTCACATGGTCCATGCTCATTCATGTACTATACTTATATGGGTCTTGTTCACTTCTAAACAAAAAGAAGCCTTTGTCTTCCTTCTCTCATGCATGACCTGTGCTCAACACTCCACAGGATGTGACATAGCTGAGAGGAGCAAAGATGAGGCATACAAAAGATAGAGGTACACAGAGATGAAGAGATGACTCAGCAATAGATGAGAAGTGCTGAGGATTAGGGACAAGATGACAAAGAAGATATAGTAGGATGAGGCAGAGTTCAATTCAAGAGGGGTCCTAACTATAAAGAACAAAGGTGAAGATGGAAGGAGTACCATGTAGCTTAAATTGTTGAGTTTTATCTGTTATACAACACTGGACATACTATTACACACTGCATATGTCTGATACCTTCATATTTTTTTCTTTATGGTTTGAGCTCCTCCTCAACTCTATCTTGCTCTTACTATATCTTCTTTACCTCATCATCATACCACCTCAGCACTTCTGCATATTGCTGAGGTGAGTATCCTCTCTCCTCTCCTATCCCTCTTCTGACATAGCTGCTCTATGCAGCACTCATCTTCTTTCCTCTGTGTACCCTCTACCCTCTTGTATGCCTCATCTCTTATCTTGCAGATGTGGCAGTTGTGCCTTCTCCTCTTGATCTGATGGGCTTTAGCCCTTCTCACAATCACAATCTGTTTTAGGCTCAATGCCTATTTGTTTTATGTCATATTCTTCTCTCTGTTTGCTGCCCTGCCCAGATATCAACATAAATATGTTGAATATTGACATGTGTACTATACTTCCATTCTGTATTTTCATTCAGCTTCCTCTTATTTACCTACAAAACATGTACACATTACATCTCTACCTATGCACACATCTCCATGGACTACCACTTACATTCACACTCTCACCCCATTCACCACTCCAGACAACATGTGTCCCTCACACTTATGGTAGTCATTGTACTATACAACTCCACTTGTTAGCTTTTCATGCATACTACTATAATTTCATTTGGCTCATTCCCATTACTCTACTGCACATATGTTACAAGGCACTTGCTTAGGCACCTCATAACAGTTTTCTTTTTTTCTTTCTTTCCTTATTATCTTACTTACTATAAGCATAGTATTAACTACAGCTTGAGCTTAGCTCATACTTATAGTAAGGACTCAATCTCCTTCTTTATATTATCACAGTATTTACATACTGAGCTGTGAGTTTTACTCCAAATACTAGAAAGACTTATTTTTCTTTTATCTTTCTTTATTTATTATAACATTTACTTGCTATGGACTATTACTATACAATTAGCAAGGACTCATTTCATCTCATATTTATTTATCTTTGTTTACCTCTTGTTCATTTCACACTTGTGGCTGAGCCACTTACTATATTTCATGGATGCATCTTAGGTCATGTGATCTTGTTGATTGCTGCACAATCATTGTTGATCCATGAACCTTATTCACTTGTACTATCTTTAGGACTCTGGTTTTGTATGAGTAGTTGAAAGACTGGCAGTCTTAAACCCCAGTCTTGTCAACTTCACAATCTAGAGATTCACCTATACTGCACTTGATCTAAACTTGCTACAAACTCACTTCACTCTAAGAACTAAGCCTAAGATCTTTAAGTCACTCTAAGCATCACTAAGACATCCTAAACTCATCACTCTGGATCCTCATTTAGTCATTGGTAGTATCATCCTCATCACTATCTCATCAATCCCACTCTTCATTATCATCAGGAAAGGTTACTATCTCTATCAAGCACATATCAACCACCTTATTACCAGGGGTATTATTAAAGCAGACCTTCCCTAAGACCATCCAATAGGCTGCTCTTAGCAACATACACATTACATACTTACTGCACCTCTGCAGACTATCCACATACACGTCTGCACACTCACTCCCCACTTACTACTCTGCACAATGCATGTCACCTTCACTCAGCACTGTCACACTCCACCTATTACTCCACATGACACATGTTGCCCTTACTATGGGCATCCTTGTACTTTACTTCACACTTTCCACCCCAGCCTTACAGGGCATACACTATATAAGATGGACTACATACCTTACATCTCCTCAGATGTCTGCTACCTTGTCTGAGTGAGTATCTGTTAGAATGCACAATTGCCAAAATAGTGACTTGGCTTGGGTTCAAACCAAGGACCTCCCTTACTCTGGGTGGGTGCTCTAACCACTGAGCTACCAGGCCTTGTCTAAGTGAAGTGCTATTAGCATGATGTGGAGCTGTCATGACTACTGTAGAGTTGTGACTCTGCTACAAAAGTATTGTAGCTCTGTTATGAAGTGTAGTAGCACATGTACAGGGTTGGGCATTTGACCTTATCTCCAACAGTATCTCCTTCACCTCCATCTTACACTATCCTTACTCTTCCCTGCAGCATACTTAAACCACATTGTGTTGCCTACTGCATTCACAACCTCTCTCTTGCTGCAGATGTCTTCTACCATACTTTCCCCCATTGGGGTAGTTTACCTGTTGCTCATCATCTATGAAGTCTTTGTCCTTGCTGCTAAGAGCAGCCTATTGGATGGTCTTAGGGAAGGTCTGTTGTGATAATACCCCTGGTAACAAGGTGGTTGATATGCACTTGATAAGTGTAATAACCATTCCTGATGATGATGAAGAGAGGGATCAACAAGATAGTGATGAGGATGATTCCACCAATGACTAAATGAGGATCCAGAGCGACAAGTTTAAGATGTCATAGCAACACTTAGAGTGACTTTGAGATCTTAGACTTAGTTCTTAGAATGAAGTGAGTTTGTAGCAAGCTTAGGTCAAGTGCAGTTGTAGGAGAATCCCTAGATTGCAAAGTTGACAAGACTGGGGTTTAAGACCACCAGTCTTTCAACTACTTATACAAAACTGGAGATCTAAATATAGTATGAAGTAACTAAGTTCACCAATCAATGATGAAAGTACAGTAATGTGCAGTAATGCACAGTAAAGACACATCCATGAATTGTTGGATTTTTGTCCAGATTTTATGCCACTGAGCAGTTCCCTCATTATATCTTCATATCTTTCACCTCCACCATCTCACCTATATCATCTATATCTTATCTCTTTCCTTGTCTCTATCTGTGGCTGTGCTCTTGTCTTATCTCTCTCACATCTTGTGGCTCTGCTCTACCATCTATCATCAACACTCTGGCCATGCTCTACTTTCCTCTTTTAGATAGATCTTTGTCATACACCTTGTAGCTCCACTACAACTCTATACCTTCATCTATATCTTTTCCCTTGTCATCTTTCCTCTCTCTCTAAGTCTTTCTAAACTCTGGAAAGCATCTCTTGCTAAGAGCGGCCTATTGGACAGTCTTAGGGAAAGTCTATAATGTTACTCCTGGTAACCAAAGTTTGGGTCTGAGCTTGATGAACGTAATAGAGGTTCCTGATGACAATGAAGAGTGGAATCAATGAGATAGTTATGAGGATAATTCCACCAATAATGATACAAGGATCCAGAGTGACAAGTGTAAGATGTCGTTTAGCAACGTTTTAGTGGCTTAGAGGTCTTAGACTTAGTTCTTAGAGAATGAAGCGAGATTGTAACGAGCTTAGGTCAAGCGCAGTATAAGGAGAATCCCTAGATTGTGAAGTTGACAAGACTGGGGTTTAAGACCGCCAGTCTGTCAACTATTTATACAAAACTGGAGATCTAAGTATAGTAAAGTTACGCAGTAATGCGCAGTAAGTACGTGTCCATGTGATATAAGTGGCTCAGCCACAAGCGCAAAATGAACATGGGATAAACAGAGGTAAATAAGAACGAGAAAAGAGAGTCCTTGCTAATTGTATAGTGATAGTCCTTAGCAAGTAAATGTTATAATAAATAAAGAAAAATAAAGAAAAGGATAAGTTTTAATATAGTACCTGGAGCTAAGCTCACACTTAAGTATGTAAATACTTAAGTACTATAAAAGAGAAAAGAAAGATAAGTCCTTACTAAGTAAAGTGGAGCTAAGCTCACACTTGTAGTAATAATACTAGTAAGTAAGATAAAGAAAAAGAAAAAGAAGAAAAAAGAAACGCATTACGAGGTGCCAAAGCAAGTGCCTCGTAACATCTCTTACATACTCTGCACCCTCATGTCTGGCATCTCTTTCTTCATGGCTCTGCTCTTCTCTACTCTCATAAGTCTCCTCTCCCCTGCTGTCCAGTCTGTAATTGTCAGGCCACTATTATTTTCTCTATTTTTCTCTTCATTTTTCTCTATTTTCTTACATCTATATCATCATAGATCTTACAATCGCTCCTGATCTATCGAAGTGATTCCCATGGTCTCATACTCTATCTCTTCATCTTTATCAGCCGATGACACATATGTTGTCCAATCTCTGATCGGCCTGTTCTATCTTTAGCTATGACTTCTTTTCTCACACTTACTGCACATGCTCACCAATTCCTCTCACACCTGCTGCGGAGTATCACCAATCACTCCCACAGTTGCTGTGGAGCCTCAGTCAGCACTGACGTGTCTCCTCTATTATTAGATATGACATCATTACTTTACTTTCCTATTCTCTGGCCCTATACTGTACTGCATGGTCTGTGCATGCTCTAGGATACTATATATATGTAGGACTCCTAGTGGTTTATTCCCCAGTTCTGATCATCTGGGATATCCGCTAGGTACAGTACCCCTTTCCTCTCTTACTTACTATATGCTAATATATCTGGGATATCCACTAGCTTAAGTGCAATCATCTTTTGTTTTAGTATTTCTTCAGTTGTTCAGCTTCAGCTTTGCGTCGACCTCACAGTAATGATCACCTCCCTCATTGTCCTTGCTGCCTGCCCTCTCCTGTGCAAACATGAATGACTAAGTGGCTCAGCCACAAGCATAAAATGAACAATAAATAAACAAAGATAAACAGAGGTGAGTCCTTAGTAAGTAAATGTAAATAAATAAATAAATAAAGATAAAATGAAAGAGATAAGTCTTTATAGTACTTGGAGTAAAACTCACAGTGCAGTAATAAATACTGTAGTACTATAAAGAGAAAAGAAATAGAGTCCTTACTAAGTAAAGTGGAGCTAAGTTCACACTTGTAGTAATAATACTACACTTTACTAGTAAGTAAGATAAAGAAAAAAAGAAAAAGAAAAGAAATGCATTATAAGGTGCCAAAGCAAGTGCCTTGTAACACTTGCCTGCCTGAACCTGTGCATACACCACTCTCTGCTTGAACCTTCATTCCACTCTCCTATATAAGATGGGCATCTATGCATGAACTCCTCAGATGCTTACTACCTTGTCTGAGTGAGTATCCCCACTACTCTTCCATCATCTCATCCTTACATATAGCCCTGCAGTGTCTCTATCTCTGCTACTATGTGCAGCCACTCTTGCCATTGCCACTATGTCACTTGCAGGTTCATTTACTCTAAGATGCTTACTGTTGGAAATACCAACGGTACTTGTTCAGCTTCGCTACATTTATCTATACATGTCTTCCTTACGTCCTTACTGATGCACATTCTACTTGATTACTAAACTCACTACCACGTTCTAGACCACTCTAGACCCACTTACACCACTACAACCCACATTTGTGTAGCACGTACTACACCCCCACTTACAACCCCGCATTAACACTCCGCCTGAACTCAGTTCAGAGCACACTACTTATACTACGCCCCCCACTTTCTGTAGCTCTACGGTATTATACAATGCTGTACCACGTCTCCCCACTCTGCACCTTAGTGCGCACCACTTTACACTATGCCCTCACCACCTCCTTCTTGCTCATTGGCTCATACCTGCACTCACACTTACCACCTTGTCTGACATCTCTATCTCTCCTACTATGTGCAGCCACTCTTGCTGTCACCACTATGTCACTTGCAGCATGTCTGCCATTGCATTCCCCTCATGGGTTATAAATATATGTGTTCTCACTCATCACTACCTGAGGCTTGTCTGCTATTGCCTGCATTTACAAAATAAATAAACCATGTGAAAGTCTACTGGTACAACAAGTACCCAGTAGAGGAGAGAGATAAGATTAGATTAGATAAGATAAGATGGGAATAGACATAGTCAGTATGTAATCTAAGTATGCACTGTTGAGCACAGGTCATGTGCGAGAGGAGAACTAAAAGGGTTCTCATTTTATTATAGTCAACTTTATAGTAAGTGGCTTGAGAGCACAGACCATGTATCCAAAGTAACTGTGTGTGTGTGTGTGTGTGTGTGTGTGTGTGTGTGTGTGTGTGTGTGTGTGTGTGTGTGTGTGCTGCAGTAAAGACAAAAGAGGAAGGAGTGGCTTGTAATATAGTCCCACGTTAACATGCACAGCATCCTGTAAGTGTAAAAAGCAACAAAAATGGCTAGGGAGGGGCTGATGTCAAGATTCATTTTCTTCTCTTCTTTACTGACATTCTTATCCATTATAGGTCTCATACCCTATGACAACAGCCTTATGCTATCTGTACTACTATTTGGCATAACCCCATAATAATAGTATCGCATCATCTTGTATGTTCCTTTTCTTTTTCTTTCTTTGTACTACTTAAAGACCCCATACCTACGATGAGAGTGTCATTCTTGACCTCTTAAGTTATCCCGCATACTTTGTATATTCCGTCTCTAGTCTTGAATCATATACTGATTTCTATCCTGTCGTGTTCACCTCTGAGTACCCTATCTTCTTGTCTATAGGTGTGCGACGCGTGCCGAATCCTAACACGTGTGGCTGAACAATTTTAAACACTAACAAATCATCTACTTATTTCGATCTCAAAGTGATAACAATCTAATGAATGTGTACTATCAAGGACATCATATTCCATGAAATGTTGTTGGCCGATGTCGTTGCTGTGTGCAGGGCAACTGGCAATATATATGTTTTGTCATTCAATGTTACGCAGGTTCAAGCAAACTGTTTGAGGTCTACCTCTCTTTCTATCTCTCAGTCGACTACGCACGTACCGAGGTTTTTTTGTTTAGGTTTCTTTGAATTATTCTATTGATATTGTAATGAACACTGGCCCAATGAGACCAGTAGCATCATGGACAGACAAGTGTACAAATAGACCGAACAATACACTATCTTACCCGCTCCAGTTCGTAACGATTCAGAATTCTTGATGGGTACCGCTAGTTCGCACCGGCCACCTTCTCAACATGGCTTCGCGTATGTACCAGAGTACTCTGCATCTCCGTTCAAGTCGAGTTTCTCTATCCTGCCATGCAATTCCTCATGTGATGTTGGGCGGTTTTTATGCATTCCTAGGGTAGCAAGAGCATGAACAGACGAGTCTTGCTTAGTAAGAGACTCTGTAACTTCGATCTAGGCGGTTCGCTCGTCAACGTAGGTATGGTCTGTCAGCTGGAAGGTACCTACAAGGTCGGTCACCAAGCGATCAATCAGAACTTCAGTGCAATTTTCTTTGACAACTACCCTCAATATCTGGACATGGCTCAGGTCAGGAGCGAGCTCGTAGTTCGGTACGATCCTGCTACTTTTTGAGTATCCCAGCAACGAAGATGTATTGCCAAAGCGCACCATCCTTTCGCGCGTAGCAAAATCTGGATCCACTTTTGCTGAATCTCAGGGTGTTTCTGTTGGAATGCATCTGAGAAACGAAAAGCCACCACTGGCAAGCCTGGAACATAATTCTGAAAAGATGTGATGAGACAAAAGATCAGGTGAGTGATACGGAACAAACCTCTACGTCTTCCTCATTGACCGATTTTGTTGCTCGTTTAGCTGCGCTAGTAATGCTATTTGCATCACGGTCGACGGGCCGGTGTATGTCACTCAGCGCAGTATAATAAGTAGATCGCTCCAGAGCACGCGACAAGGTGCGGGCATTCTTCAAATCTGCAAGCGCCACTCTGCGATAACCCTCAAAGCCGAGATGCAAGAAGTTAAAATACTGCGCTATAATCGGGGCCGCGGGACGGGAGAAATTCAACGAGAAACTGTACTCGACCGATCCTAAATAATGCAACTCGAAGATTAGGTCCTTTGGCAGAAACTTGGGCGATCTCCAGACAACCCAGCCCACACCGACATATGACAGGCCAAACTTGTGTCCGGAAGTATTGATGGAAACCACACGGGGGATCCTGAAGTCCCACTCGAGTTTGGGCTATGATACAATCAGTGACACGGAGCGCACATGCTAGATGTCAGCCTCATACCGTAGCAAACGGTGCGACGAATGCACCAGAGGCACCATCAACTATACAACCTGTTCACCCATACTGTATTATGTCATGAATGAAGGTACAAACCGTGGATTGGGACAGAATGGCCTGTCCTTGCTTCATAATCATCCAAAAGATCGGCCATCTCTTTTACGGGTTCGTAGTGGCCAGTGTAAGTACCTCCAAAGGACGTGAGTATGGTCAAGAATTGTACCCAAAAATTGCGGTGCATACTGCCTAAGATAACGTAGATGCCAATCGTATTTTCGTCCACATACTCCATTGCTTTCTTGGGATCGAGACAATAATTGCCTTCCGCCGAGATGGGGACTAAACGCATCTCAACGTCGAAGTAACGTGCAAATTTTTCGAGGGCGACCTGAGCATTTGCACCCATGACGATGTTCGGGCCAGGCTCATGGATGGATTTTCCCGCCGCTTTGCGCTTGTCCTGCCAAATGCGCTTCATAGCCAAACCGCCAAGTTGGATGGCCTCCGAGGACCCTGTTGTAGCTGTTCCGATAGCATTGTGCGAGGAAGGAGCATTCCAAAGCTTAGCAAGGATAGATACGCCTATCAACGAATGAGTTTCGTGTATAAATAAATAACTAAAGTGAAGCTTACAGCGAGTGTGGATCGCCTGGGTCATGGGATATTCGTCTTGATCTATCAAGTTCTTAGACATATTTTCTTGCATGAGTTTGTTTCCGGGATCTGGCATCCAAGTGTTTACAAACGACGCTAGATTCAGAACGGTCGAGCCATCCAGCGAGAGTTCATCATGTATAAGCTGATACGCGCTTTCGGCATCAGTCCCCTGTAAGCCAGAAGATATATAATAATACCCGTGCGAAGTGTGAAAAGAGACAGACCGTGGAAGGAAGCTTGTATTTTGGCAACGGAGACGTGCCGTAACGAGCACCGTAGGTAGCGCTGATGGTGTCTTGACTGGACCTGGTCAGATGGTGGATGTGCGATTTCTTGTCCTAAGGACACAGTATGTAAGGTGCTCAAACAGATAGGTCGTATCTGAAAGTACCTTCGACCCTTCAATGAGGTGCTCGGGGTTGATATGCTAGAAAAATATAATAAGAAATGGCACAAAGCAAGAGGCAGGATCCAGACCTTTGAGAGGGCCATGACGAAAAGGGGGAAAGTCCGATGTGGATGATTCGTGCGTGGAGGTGTTTATATTGAAAAAACAGCCGCCCTCAGAGCGGATTGGTAGCATCCTGATGTCACTGCGTTGAAATTGGTACAGTACCCGATTTGGACGGCTGTAGTCACATTGTATCTCGCTTGACAGCTGTCCCTTCCCTTCCCTTCCCTTCCGTGTCACCCTCTACTCCAAACAGTCTATCTGCGTCGCACGCCATGTGCATATGTATAAATTCTGTCGAGATTCTATGTTATCTCTCGGTCGTCTCCGCTACTATTCACTGAGGTGAGCTGCGTGCTTTTTTATATGTTACCAGATACCCCTACTGATGCTATCTATAGCTCGTGTTTTAGGTTTCTAAGACTAGCATCCCTGTACAGATTTAGAACAAGAATTAGATCAGCCCGGTCCACACATCACGAGGCTGACTAAAAGTCCGGCTTTTGCCTTCCGATCTGCGGAGATGAGCAGCTGCAGTCTGATGTCCCTAGTACGACTCATTCGGGCGAAGTCCAGGGCGCATGCTGCAAGGATGTACCTCGGCACGAATTCGGCGGGAGAGCGGACAGCCTCTCCCGCCCTAGCAAGCAGTGAGGGGTCCTGCCATAAGGGCGACGCCCCTATGACTACCACCTTCCCTGTCTTAGTTGTCTACCAAACCACCAAACCCAGCCGTTCAGGGTCAAGCTGCGCTGGGTCCATGAAGCTCGGCGAGCTGTAGTCTCCGTTGCTACCTAACCAGAAGATAGTCATTCTGGTTCAAGGTGAGCTGTAGCAGCGGGCAGTTATGTCATGCAGCAGACTCTCCCAGCGGCAACCTCGCCACTTCACGGACTTTACTTTCCAACCTAACTCTCCCGTAGCCGTTTGACCGTGTCCGCCTGTGCCTCTCGCGCCATCTCTACTGCACACCTCTTTCTGTCACCACGACAGTCCACATGCACCTAGAATAATGAGAGCACCGTGTGCTCGGCTCCCCATCTCCCCCCGCCATCGACGCACTTCTCCGACGCTGACCTCCACCTCACCGGCGTGCACAAGAGGCAGGGAAACGAGCATTTTGGGTGATACTTTTCTGCCTCTTATTGGATGCACTCTCCCATCGCTTCCTAGTGCCCGCCGCCACTTTCCCGCACGCCACACCCATACGGTCCAGTGTGCTGTCCTTGGCGCTGCCTACAACCACAACGATGCTGCATGCAAGGCATGTATCAACAGGTATACGATACCTCCACACGTATATGGGATCTACGAGGGGTACAAGTCATAGCGACGTCCGTGCCTGCGCCTGTTCCTTCCTCACGTGGTTGACTAGTCCTCATCTGCGCCGCTGCCGTGGAAGCACATCGGGCTATTGGCCCGGGCTAGTAGCTTGTTAGTCCAGGGCTAATAGCCATCTGAAAAATCGTGTAGCCCGACCCCAGGGGCTGAGGCCTGTGCCAATAGCCCGCCTAGTCTCAGCTACTAGCCCTTCTACCGCAGTCTGTGGCTCTTTGGTCTTAGACTACTGGCCCCACTCGCAGCTTCGACCATATATAAAGACTCATGTCCCTCCACCCCCTCCATATCCATAATTACCCATGATTATTCCAAGGTACCTTCGGAGACTTTGAACGACACACAGTGCAATAGCAAATGCTAAGAGGCTAAAATTCGCCAGAAATACGGAAATACACACACTTATTTCAAACATAGCTGACAAATAGATGGTTTTTGTGGTTTCTGAAGAACACTTTTATCAGATTTACGAACACTGGAGCCGTAACGAACACCACCAGCCCAATGACAGTAGTACTGTAAAATGCTAATGCACCTGTTACGGAGGCTTCCATCTAGAACATTAAGTGCGACAATCAAGGGATTTATGCGACAACCAGAGCATTAACGCTACTATGCTCGCGATAGGTGACCACGATTCGCGATGAGGAAAGCAGGACTTGCAGTAGGGTCCTCGACGTGACAGTTCTTGACGCGGAAACGTCACATCACATGATATGCGTCTTTGCGCGTCATCGCCACTACGAGCCTCTCTGACCACCCTAGCCTCAAGTGCTTTAAGAGACATATACTTTCCATGGATCCCGTGTTAGTGGTTTATGCACGCCTTGCTTCTTTCTGTGCTTACCTTTGACAGACATATCCCCTCATATCCCATAACACGGCTGCCCTCCGTTGTTGCAACAAATGCTGAAACTCCTTCGTTCATACTAGACTCAGCTAATAAGTCCTTCAAGCACCAATATGCTAATATATACTTCGTGCGTTTGAGATTATTGCGGGGGTATGTAGAACAAGAGGCCATTCGGCAGTGGAAGAATGTTGCTGGTGAGAATTGCTCCAAGTTCGAGCTTCTGCCTATGTGTAATTCTGCTATATATATCCGCACACCCAAGCCACTAGACGAGATTGACCTTGTCTTTTACGGATGCAATGCATTAAAAGCGAATGTCGTGGTTGACGTATTTGTCTTTGACTCCTAGGCTCACCACAGCTTGTTCCGAGAGTCCTTGAGGTTACCAAAGGGAAGCTGTGTTACATTGTTGGAACTGTCTACCTGGACATGCCTCTAAAGCCCAATGTCATGGAAGATATAGGCCGAGACGTATGTCATTCCTTTGGCTAGCGTTCTGTCGTTCTGAGTATGTGAAATAGCATTCGCTCCCCGCGCCGCCCGCGCGTGGTAAAATCTACTCTGCACACGATAGCGTCATGTTGGAAGACGAGTCGGGTCGAATCCAGCTCGTTGGCGAGAGTGTTCATAAGGCCCAACTAGTTACAGGTGTGATTGCTGGTGCTTTAGGAATCGAAACCAGTAGTGGTGAATTCGAGGTCGTCGACCTCTGCTATGCTGGGATGGCACCTCTAGATAGTACAGCATCAATCGAAGCAATGGAGATGGATCGTAAGTCTCTAAATAATCTACTTCGCCGCTGACACAGGAACTTGGACTGAAACTGAGTTTAGAGGTTCCCAAAACAGCGAAGTCCGCTTCTCTTGAAGAATATGCCGCATTTGTCTCCGGCCTGGACGTCGGCGGACCCTCGGCTTGTGATGCACAGATCCAGATGCTAGTCGAGTATTTGACTGGCGAAGGGATTGGTTTGGGGGACATTCCCGTCTCCCAGATCACGCGCCTGGTCATAGCTGGAAATTCACTAGCACCCGTCGGTATTTTCGGCCCAGAAACCGAAGAAAAGGACAAAAAACCTGTAAGTGAGAAATATGGATGACATATATATTGCTGATAGTCACACACCGTCCCAGCGTCGGTACGGATATGATACCACCACCTTTTCTCCACATCCTATCCTTAGCCTTTCCGAACATCTGAGCGATATCGCAAAATCCATGCCCATACACCTTCTACCTGGAAAAACAGACCCTACAGGCATATTACTCCCTCAACAGCCCCTTCCACGTGCAATGTTCGGCAAATCCGCCGCGAATTCTTCATTCTGCTGCGAGACCAATCCCGCATACATTCATGTTATCTCTAATATTGATGTCCATGAGTCAGTTGAACATGGCATAGACGCGGGGTCGGGACCATCAGCAACTGATACGATGTCAGTGAAAACGGACAATCGCCTCATTCTTGCAATTTCCGGTCAAACACTGGACGATATGTTCAAATATCTTCCAAGCCCACCGGCGACACGTATAGGACTTGCAGAAGCAACTCTACGGTGGCGACATGTGGCTCCAACCGCACCCGACACCTTATGGTGTCATCCATACTTCACAACGGACCCATTTGTGATTACACAAATTCCCGATGTATACGCCATCGGATGCCAACCCGAGTTTGCTACACGTCTAGCCAGTGATGGCTCGCGACGATGCCGGATCGTGCTTTTACCTTCGTTTTCAGAAACTGGTATGTTGGTACTGGTGGGGCTGCGGACGCTTCAAGTACGTGTCGTAAAGTTCGACATTGAAGGGATGGACTTGAAGGAGAGCGGCTCTAGCGTGTAGTGCGCAGTCTTCGGTGTGTTGTTTTCACTGTTTGATTTTGACCGATCGGAGGTACTAAATGATTTCGCGCAGCAGCAAACAGCATTGTATACCATCTACATGCATCGTTATTCTATCAAGTATTTCATTCATGATCACGGCAAAATTATTAATTGGGTAGGCGAGTGCTGAGTATCTCTGAGCCTACATTAGTCATTTGTTGCATCATGATACCATCGTCTGACATGAGCCAGACTGTGCATCCTCGTCAATCTTCCAATGGCAAGGTAGAGAAGAACTTCAAACAATTTGTGCCATTTACGCAGTAACCGTGTCCATCTCCTGGCTGTGATAGACTTCTGTTCCTCCGGATGGTACTTCAGGAGATATCTAGGGAGGTTGGAATATTACATTTGCTTTAAAGCATGAATTAGGCCTATGAGACGTTGGATGTTCTCAGGCGTAACTCAAAAGCACAGTTAAGTGTACGCAAAATTGGACGCAAGGCACCTGCTCCGCAACAGACAAGCCCCCAACGTCATTTGACACGTACTTGTGCTCGTTTGAAAACAAAGCGCAGTCGTTCGCGCTTGAGTCCCCAGGGCGTGGAGCGGCAAGCATTTTTTTCACGATGATACCACTCCACCATCGTATTCACACGAGTTGAGCGTCGGTTGAAGGAACGGTGTTCATGCCTTAGGTTTCTACGAGCGCATATCGTGTACTTCACTCTTCCGACGACCTTCCTCAAGGAAGTCCCGGACCGATCCTTGGCGCTTGTCTGAGGACAGTTACGGTTTGGTTATTCCTTTTGTCTTTCGACCCTGACTCTGCTACTCACTGAGAGTGATTGGACAAAGTCTATTTCTACAATTGGTTAATACCATGTTAACTACGTCTACCACAGCCTGAGCAGGTTTTCGTACCTATCTATTAGACTCGTGTGAATTCTACATATACTATTAATAAATCACGGGATTGTTACATATGCCAGCGCTTGACACTGACAGTGGTCCTGTCCGTCTCCCATCCTTTCAATCGCTGCACGTCCCCTGCGGTCGGAACACTCCACCTTGGGTTATCTCAGCAATCCCCTATAGCTTCAGAATAACAACAGTGGACACTGGTATCTCCAGAGAGATTGTGTCTCTTCATACTTTCTCCGCTAGTATGTTCGCGAAAATACCTCAGAAATTGTCGGCCCCTTTCGCCATCCTGGGGGATGAATCCAAGCTTGCCTTTCGCAGTCGACCCGGTGGTATATCAAAGCTCACCTCAACACGGGTAGGTTTTATGTGGCTTGAGCTGCGCGTCAGGGATCAATGATATTTGAACGGTCCAGAACATCAGAGAGAATGACTCATACTGGGAACAGGTAGGACAAGTATAGTTTGAGTGTGCTCGATGTTTGACATGCCACGTTTGTAGTATATAGTTCTTTTTGATTCAGCATCTGATGTTTTTTCGTTGATCTCACCAAATGACAGTAGGCCACATATATCCTTCACAATTACACCAGCAGCCTGATCCTTTCTAGTTCGACGCGCTCTTATTGAAGCACCAGAAAATGTTGCGACCCTCATCCGTGTCCTGACCTCTCGCCTGTTCAACCTTGTTTCGGACCACACGTTCCCCACCCCACCGAGCAACTCTGTCACTTCTTCCGTCACTTCATTCGCATCTTCTTTCATCAAAACAGGGTCTTCGGATAGAAACGCTACTAAAGAAGTTCTCAACTGCATCCGTATCCTTCAACGTGTCCTTCCTGTCGTATTTGAGATAGACAGTGAGACTAGTGCTCTCGAGCAGGAGATCTTCTGGAAGAATAGCATCGAAACGCGTGATGCCGAGGAAGCCACGGAACAAACACCTCAATTTGTAATTGAGGATGATGACGAGGACGGGGGCCATGGCGAGGGCACTAAAGCGTCTCCACTGACGGCGTCGGCTGTCCAAAGGAAGGAGAGAAAGGCACTTCCGTCGCTTGCAGAACGACTGTTCAGTTGTCTCGTGGATCTATTGTTTTGTTGCGGTTTCACTTTACCAACCAAAATACAGGTAGATCATTACAAAATCAATTATATTATCTGGTGAGGTCGCCGCTCCATCAGGGCTGCTGTTGTCACACTCAACTTGGTGATCATAGGGAGAAGGGTGTCGGCTCCACCATTGACCCAGGGCCTAACCAAGCATATGATACTAACAAGACGGAGGTTCTACGTCTGTTATTGGTTTTGCTGTCACGCCAAATCTACATTCCACCGTCGTCACTACTCGCCAATCCATCGTCGTATACCCTCCACTTTGTTCAGAAGACTCCTCGTCGCGATGTTCTGACTGTTTTATGTTCTTTACTCAACACCGCAATGAATTCGGTACAGTCGACAAATACTAACATCGGTAGTGTTGCTGGACGCTTGCCATACAATCACCTCGTGTTCAAAGGAGAAGATCCTAGGGCGAACCTTGTTGGCACATCATTCCAGGTACTTTGTGTCCTTCTGGATTTTCAAAGTGGGAGTGCACGGGATGTTCTTGTGGGTACTGGTGAAATTCAGACTTCTGCTCCAACACCGCGTACAAATGCATTCCGATATTTCTTGGCGAAACTTGTGGGTCTGGATGGCTATCTCTGAAAGACTCGATGACTGACCTACACCGCCCTATATCTAGCATCGAACGCAAGACTTCTCATTTATTATTGATGGTATATCAGGGATTTTAGAGCAACAGATGGCGTCCATCAACAATCTGCTTCCGGGTTCCAGGAAGTCCGTCCCGTACATTGTTGAAACGAGTGAGACGTTCCCTAGATGGTGTCAGTTCTAAATTAAACACACATTACTCTGTAGTCATCTTCTTTTGGAAGATGCTTGAACTGAACAAGGTACGTTTCTCGAAGTGATCGCGTTTATCGACACATCATGTAGGTTGATGGCAGAAATTTAGAGCTTACTTCCTCGATCTGGACAAGTCGATGGATGTAGTTGCTTATTTGTTATGTTATGCTTTGGAAATCAAAGACAAACCGCGTAAGCACTCATTCGCTCTGATATGCACCGTCCATGCTTCATGCGTCACCCACAGAACTGCATGGTCTGTGCCGTGCTCTTTCGTACATCATCCAGACTTTATCCGTGGAGATCGCGTTTGGGCTGAGGCTAACATTTCCGCTGAAGGCATCTCAGCTCCCTACCAAGTGGAATGTTGGAGGAGTTGCTGCAGACTTTCTGATCAACGTCAGTTGTTTGCGCGGTCGAGGTATCATCGCTTACAGAATTACAACCACAGGCTATTTATTGCATCATTGCGACGACTTCTGGATCATTGGATTCGCTTTACCCCGCTCTTATCATCGCACTTTCGAACTCTGCACCATACTTCAAGAACATAAGCCTCAACTCTTCAAATCGGCTCCTCCAGCTGTTCACCGCCTTTTCAAATCCCGCATTCTTGTTGAGTGATGACGGTCATCCACGACTACTGTTTTTCATGTAAGTGCATTCTTGGCCTCGTCGTTTTTACAGTTCAGCAGAGCCTGCATTTCACGTTAGGTTGGAGGTCTTCAACTCCGTCATTGCACATCATCTCACAGAAAACCCTAATCTCATATATGGTCTTCTGCGATCGCATAAGACTTTTGAAGATCTTGGTACATTCACTCTGGCAAGGGGCCTACGGGAGATCAGACGAATTCAATTAGCCAAGGAGGAGCAAGCTCGCAAAGCAAACAGTAAGGGGAAGAGTCGCGCCGATCTTCAAGATGATCAGCCACATACGGAGAAGCAGAGAATGCTTGAGCGAGAGAACGACAATACGCTTGGTCTTCCAAGTAGGGCCCCGTCGGCAGACAGCCTGACCGAAGTCCGTGTTGACCCACGCTCCGGTCCTCGTGACAATGCTGTTGCCCCACAAGATGAATTAACGCCTTACCAGCCTCTCTCTTCCGCGACAACAGAAATGTTGCCGAATGAAAGCTCGATGCCGCTGTCCAAAAACGCAAGAGGCAAGATGAAAGAACGGAGCTCATCGTCGCTTGATATGGACGTCAGTCTGGAACGCATTGGAGCTACAGGTGTGGGCAGGAATGGATTCGTGCCTACTCAAGAATGGGTGGGTAGTTTCTAGACTCGTTTACCCGCAGCTAAGTGAACAGAAGCGACCAGGTGACGTCTTGGCAGCAAGGGTGAATTATTATCCTTTCATCCAGGACTTCCCAACCTAACAAGCTCTTGAACAGGTTGCCACTTGACATCGTCATGTTGACCATCTCAGAACTCGTGCCTAAGACCCAAGAACTCCAAAGCTCTACGAGCAAACCGAATATCACTGCTGCTATCATAGACTTCCTCAGCCACGTATCCTTGAAGCACGTACTTCCACCACCCCCGGCATTGAGCCCAAGGCGATTCGTTGTGAGTTGACATCTAAATACCATTATCATTACAATTTGCTGAGTGACCCAGTGGTCGGAGCCGTCAATTGTATGGCTCTCTTCCCTCTTATGGGGGGAGATTTACGTCCGCGGGATAACGCCGTTAGGGATATGGAACTCAACGAGCGTACGGTTGTTCTATGTGAAACACGCCCAGAGCCAACAGCGCCCAATCACGGAGGCTGTGACCAGTGTTGTGGGAGGACTCCTTGGACGAGGATCGGATTCTCCGCAGGCGATGAGATGAAAAGACTAAGGTTGTCATATGTGCTCGACTGTTCAGACTTTTTCTGCCTACTACATGTGTATACACACGCAACGACCCAGATATCTTGAGCCTGCTCGGTTTGACGTAGTCTCGTTCATGGGCCTTGTACTACGTATAGGTTCGACACGATTCATGACTTTGCCGAATCCTTGTACCCACTGGTATGCTCAACAGTTGAGGCCGATGTACGGTAGCCAAGGAGTCCATATTTCGCGTGACTTTCCCTGCTCAGCGCTCGTAGTTCGAAAGCCCAACTGAGAACTTTTTTTGTACACTATTCTTTTCGAGAATTGTCCAGGATTACATGCCGTGATGCTAAACACAAGCCAGACGTTGCCAGAGTTATCAGATGATGGGGTACTGTAAAGTATTATAAGCTTACCAGTCTTTTACGTGGACAAGCGTCGTGGCCAATAGCTGAATGTTGACGTCTGTAGCGTGAACAACCATGCACTCTGAGGACGAAGAACACCACAATACGCGCAAGTGAACGTCCTCAGGGGCTGAGGATGAGGGAGAGATAGCGCAGCCGAAGGACAGCCGTAACCGTCAGTACTGTCGACTACTGACGCGTCAATACTTTCAGCCATGGACTCCCTCCTTGACTACCGTGCTGGCGCCTAAGCTCTAGGGCCTATTCGTTCGTAAGAATGGAAACTCGGCTTCTCAGTAGCCTGACCTTGGCTGCTTCTCAACTAGCCGCTTTGAAACGAGGCAAGTCAGCTAATGACCTTGTCGGCAGTCGTCTAATGAGAAAGCATGCTAGGCAACTATGACACGGTGGCGGACGTCTTGCTATCCTCCCCACAGGACTTGGCTAGACGATGCAGACTCTCTCTAGCAGAAGTTCAGACCGTAGTAGATTCGATATGCAACATACTAAATACACCGCCTCGCTTACTCGTGGATGTTGCGGATGAAGGCAGAGAGACAATCTCTACTGGAGATCTTGTGCTAGACAAATTGTTGGGAGGGGGAATAAGAACGGGAATGCTTTGGGAATTCTCTGGCGAAGGGTATGTCATTGCGCAATTTGATCAGCCGCTCTGCTCTGATGAGATGCAAAGCGCGTCTGGAAAAACACAACTAGCACTTCAACTCGCCTTAATAGTGCAATTGCCCCCTGCACAAGGCGGTTTGTCCGCTTCTGCATGCTACGTGACGACCTATTCTGGTCTTCCAACATCTCGCTTGGCTGGACTCCTTCAAATGCACCCCCTCCTGGCTGCTAGTGCTTCCGCTGCCCTCTCTAATATCCACACTCTAGAGGCAAAGTCGATGGAAACACTGCTACATGTGCTGTCCATTTCCCTGCCTGCGTTTATACAGTCAAGCAACGCCTCTGGTTTGCCGGCCATCAGATTACTCGTTATTGACTGTATAGCGGACTTTTTCTCCGACGACAAAGCTTCTACTCTCCATCTGACAGAGCGCTCCCGGAGACTGTCCCAGGTGTCCCATCATCTGCACGGGCTCGCTTCCAGGTACCAGATTGCTGTCGTGGTGATTAACCACGTAGTCGACACCTGGGAGCGAGGGCCGGGCGTGGACAAAGGCGAGCGTGACGACCTCATATACAGCGACCAGGCTCGCTTTTTCAATCGCGCAGACAGCATCGTCGGAGAGGACAAAAAGAGCGCCGCACTCGGCCTCGTCTGGGCGAATCAGCTCAACGCTCGGATTATGCTGACGAGGACTGGCCGGAGGAGACACATCGACGAGGACGAAGACCGCGGGTCTAAGCGACAGCGAACAGACCATGAATCATCCCACACTGCGCTCGCATCGTCGCGGATCGTGCGCGACCAGCCCACATTGATCCGGCGCCTGACCGTCATCTTCAGCTCTGTGTCGTCTCCCGGGTCACTGGATTTCATCATCACAGCTAAGGGTGTGAGCGCCTTGCGTGATGACGATTTTACCGACCTCCTGGTTGCCACTGGTCACCACGATTCTAGAGCTCCAGGCTCACACGGGCAGCAGGGCAGTGTTTCATCGCTGGTTAGTCTACCTCTAGTCGCGGATGATGCCGTGAATGCAGTCACGGCCCACGGGCAATTGGACGGTGATCCAGAAGAGGACGAAGATGACATATACTGGAAAGAGTTTGAGAATTCGGAGGCGGCGTCCGAAGTTGGTGATTATGATCTATGGGAACAGAGCCTGGTCCAAGAGAGCAAATCGTGATCATTGTCGGCCGCACGCTCAATGCATGTATCTTATTTCACGGAAGACCACACCTGTACTGATACCTTTAGTCAAAGATGACAATGTACTCGCTCCGTGTATGCTACAAGTATATAGGCCAGCCTTCTCACATCACACTTCCTAGGGCTCAATGGGATAACGTCAGATCCAGAGAAATCTGCCTGGAAAAAGGTCTAGATATGCGTATGAACCATGGGTGTTTCCCGCCATCACATTGATCAGAGCTTGATTAGAGTGGCGGCAAAGGAACGAACAGATGCTCCTCGAATTGGCATACCTCATCTGGAAGGAGTTAGTAATTCTACTGTCCCATCCACAATGGCATTTTTCTTCAACGGCTCCCCATTCGACCATCCTCCTCTCCGACAATCCATTGTTGACTTTGCTTTTGTTCTACAGTGCACGTCAAAGCATTTTAAATATTGGTAGCTCCGCTTGTCTCGCCTTGCGACATCATCGCCTGCATAGGCTCTTCGTATGTCCTTCGGTGCGGCGTCGCTGCCTCCCTAATAGTCCCACGCAGTATATAGTATGCACCAAACACTACTTCCTTATTTTTTGTACACCAGGCGTCCACTTTTGAAACGCAGCTTCTTTTACTAATGATTCCTCGGCTCCGACTGGCTTTTCCCCTCGGGACGTCACATTGATCAGGGGTGACGCTGTTCGACGTGCTGAGGTATTGCCACACAGCGTACACACGACCCAGTTCCACTGACGTCAGCGTTGTCATCTTTGCTATTGAATAGGTTTAACAATACGGTGCTATCCACGGATGACCCATTGTGTGTGCTGAACAGAATCAAGTGGACCGCATGGTGAGGCAACATTTGTTGAATCTGCGTTATTCATAGTGTTCGCACAATATAATTCCGTCGTCTCATGATACTGTGGAACTTTATGTTGCATGAAATCTTTTGTCATGTCCTTACCATTGTCTCGCAGCGGTGGTGCGTCCTACATCGCGTGAACACACGACCACTAACCTGCATTAGTCACAGACGTTCTGTTGTCCTCGGGATCCACTGTAATTGTGCGTTCCGTTCGCCCGATTGGTGATCTTGTCGATTTTGAATATTGCTTGGCATTACAGGTCTACGCAAACTCATGATGCACAATTGGATAGCGTGCGAGCCGCGCTGAAGCTGCACGTGCCCGTCGTGTCGAACATCGTAGCGGTATTGTCGTGAAGCTGCGGAAGCAGACGTGTGTATTAGAACAATGGCCGCGACCAACACCTCAAAGTCAGAAGGATGACATTGACAAAAAGACTATTTCGTTCACGCCGTCAGCCCTAAGCGCGTTCACTTGCGCCTGTTGCACCGCTCTTTTGTCCTCAGAGTGTGTTGATTGTTGTTTCTGCTACATCTTTCGACGACAACGCTTGGTTATACGTCGTCTACACTATCTATCCCCGCCGTTTGGCCATTATATTTCAAAGACATCACCGTTGACCTGTCAGGTGTCCTTGAGGACCCTGTTGGCACTTGTCCCGCGTTATGTCGTTCATCCCTGCGACGTGATAAAGTACCTGCCTTGGCTCTCGCTAATGATATATTCCTGGGGATTATCCCTGACGCGTTGCGGCACCTAACTATTGTCGAGGAAATTATGATCGCCCGTTGCTATGCCGGGTTAGGTATTGTGCATGGCATATCCCGACACTGCCAGTGGTATTTCCAAGGTTCTTTACCTTCCCTGCAAAGTTTATCTGCATTACATAATAATGATGCACCACTGACGCGTAATCTGGCTTCCATGACGAATATACATCAACACATAACTACGCTTGCTAGTGGCACACTACCGATGCGGTAGCGTGCGAGCGCGGCTCGGCTTAGCCTTATTTACCAAGTCGACAACAAATCACTTACGAATCTTCAAACTGAAGATAACTTACAGTTGAAGCCGCATAAAGGGGTTCGAATTTTCTGTGAATCTGCTGCTGTGGTAAGACTTGTAACATCACTCATCAGTATCCATGCAGCCGTCGCTGTAGTGTAAAGGCACATCAGTGGCTTTACGAAATACGTTGAAAACCATCGTATATATCACGTATTTGACTTAAGGTCGCAACCATGAGATGACAAAAAGTTAAAGTACACAAGCCAATATGAGCACTACGCATGAAACGGGACGAAGGTATAAGCTAGGGAGAGACGGTGTTGATTGATTAGCGTACGATTGCCAGTCCTGAGTGTGCATAAACACCAATCCCTGCACCATCTATGTACGTGGAGCCTGGCCACCGCAACCAATAAAATCGGTGAACGGACCTCATGCGTCAGATGACAGCTCAATCCATCCTGTTTGCCCAAACGTGTTCTCTCCTGAGTAGCTAACATACAAAAAGTTATCCTCATCCCTGCACAATTATACATCAGTGATGTTAATCAAATAGGAGGGACATCTACTCACTTATGCTCTTCGTATATCGCACTCATTAACGCCGCCGTCGGTGGTAGGATCTCCTCAACAAAGATGAATATTGCTTTCTCTGGAGCAAGCTTGATTCGCTTCCGGATCACATATACGAATTGTCCGACAGTGAGATCCTCGATGCCACAATGTCATCAGAAGGAAGCAGGGCGCATACAGGGACAGAAACATACAGAAGGGACAAGGTACTTCTTCTTGTCAATTGTTGGGATGTCTGTCCGGTCTGCCTTCTCGCAGATTACCTGATAGACTACGTAAGGCATGAACAATCAGCGAGAGCTGGAAATCAGCTCACGGGAATGCGATCCGGATATTTCTGTCTGATACGCTCAGCTTCGGCCTTGCGCTTCTCTGAGATTACGACGAAGATGAGAGTGAGCGGGAGGTAATACAGGATGAACAAGTGCACACGCCACGGACCGAAAGGGTGCTCATCCTTGAATTTGGAACGCATGGTTACGGGATGGTTGACTTGTAGGGAAAAATAGGGGGGATGTGTACGGGCGAGTAGTACGAGGATAGAGAGGAGTGGTGAGGGGTTGCAGCGAGGAGTACGATGATGCTTATAGCGGCCGTCGTGCTGCACACATGTGACACAACCCTCTACGTGACGTTACGCATTCTCACAATAGACAATAACAGTCGCCTTTAGTCCAAACCCCTTCCAATCAGGAAACTGAGCCTTTCCAGCGACTACATCTGACTCGCTCAAGCGGAATGCTGTGCTCTCTGCTTTTGACTTATCACATAACCCATGACAAACGGTGCCACATCTAAATTACAGGGCGCTTGAATCTACTGGTAAAACCAGTGTCATCTTTACTTTTCCCCGCTGTGTGTTCTTGTCTTTCTCCACCTCTATGTTCACCGTAACTCTATCGAACACCGCAATTTTGTCCTCTTTGCCTCCGGCTGCCGATAAAGGGACGGTGATATTGTAGTTCTCTGCATCAAACTGTATGTCCCGCTTGAATGTGACAAGGCCCTCGAGCCCAAGCCTATGACAAAATATCAGCAAGCAATTAAACATGCACCAGACCAAGAACGAGGCTTACTTTGACACGAAGACGCTCAAGCCATTACGGAATGCTCTAATGACAAACGCATCTTCCGTCACGCCGCCTTCACCATTCAGTTGCGACTTTTCGCCGCGTGCTTTCAAGGCCAATCCCACATAGAACTCGACGCTTGCCCGACTGGCCATCTGCGCCATCCGATGGCGTCGATTGACTACACCTAGCACATGTTCCACGTGTGTTTTAGATAGGAGCGACGCATGCAGAGGAGCGTGTAACATGGCCGCTGCGAGCTGACGATGTACGAGAACATCTGCCCCGAAATCAGACGAAGATAACGTACGGATGACCAGATGCGATGCTTACCGGCATAGCGCCGAATCGGGCTGGTAAAATGTGTATAGATATCGCTTGCTAGACCGTAATGACCAAAGGTGTCGCGAGATACGCTGCCTGAACAAAAGTATTCGGCTGACAACATGCACCTTGTCGCCATGATCCGGATAAGTGTATTGAACGCAGGCTCGTTCGGATCCTATTGTTAAATATAAGCATCTATGATTGCCTGAATAGTGCCTGGCAGCTCCTACAATGCATCTATCAAGGGAATCGGCCAAAGCACGTGAGCTAGATACATCGAGGGTGAGCCCTCGTCGGGTCTTGAGAAGGTCCTGCAATTTCTCGAAGTTGGTCTTCGGTGGTGGTAAATGACGTCTAGTGCGAACTTCTCAGTTCCAAAGTCCAGCTGCCGGAAATCGGGAACGCACCTGAGAACAGCAGTCTGAGGGTATGTTTCTTGGATCTTCCAGGCAACGCTGATGTTAGCAAGCAACATGAATTCCTCAACAAGACTGTTTGTCTCTTTCATCTCTTTTTGCTCCACGTCGATAGGGTCTGATGATTCTGAGCTGTCTAGGTGTATCTTAACTTCGGGGGAAGCAAGATCTAATGCACCATGCTCCTTTCTCTTGTGCTTGAGCTTTTTAGCAAGCATGTTCAGTAACCTGATACTTTCTGTAAGCTTATCGCTCAATTTACTGTGGAAACGGGTGAGTTTGAAGAACGATAACAGCGTCACTATCTTACGGATCATCCTTGCGGATTTGCGCCTCCTCATATGTAAATGCGAATTTGGAAGCTATGACGGACTTGGTGTAGCGAGTGTTGACGATTTCTGCCTCCGGAGACAGTTCCTGGTAATGTAAAATTTAATCAGATCAAGCCTGAAGTCAAGGAGAAGGCACGATTACCCAGACAACTGAAAAAGCCAGACGTTCTACGTGAGGGCGAAGTGAACAAAGGTTTGTTCCCAACAGAGCCGGCAACATGTCAATTCGTTTGTCGACGAGATAGACGGTGGTTCCTCGAGACGCCGCTTCACTGTCCATAGGAGTGTCTGGGTGAACGAAATGTGATACATCGGCGATATCTGTAGATAGTTGTCAGCATTACCAGTACGACAAATGCGATATCAATCGGACTTACGGACTCCCGCCTCGATATTTCCGTTGGGAAGGCGACGAGCATGGAGTGCATCATCGATGTCTTGACAGCCTGACGATGGACTAAGTTACAAGTGGGAGGTACCATATAAAGGTTGACTTACCGGGAGGATCTATACTACAAATGATGAGATCTCGGAGATCCTCTCTGCCCCTCCATTCTGGGCTCGTGTCACTCTTTGGAGGAACAACCCACTTGTCTCCTTCCACTGGCAAGCAGTCCAATATTGCCTTTCCAAATGGACGATATGGCACGTCGTACTCTAAGAGCAAACTCTCTTGCTCTGCCTCTTTACTCTCGACTTTGCCAAGAGCACGGACAAAGTGCCCCTCAGGATACCAAGAGGTAATGTCCCATTTGTCGATAGTCACCAATATTTTCTGGTTGATTAACGACGGTGCTTGTCTTGTCCGTATGCGGATTCGAGGCAAGAGACGAGACACCGGCGTAGCGAAGACCGTCTGCTGGGAAAGGGAGGTGGCGCTTGAAGATGTCAGAGAATTACTATCAATATGGCAAACATAACTGCGATGCGTAACTGTCAGAGTGTGTGTATGACCGGGATAACCAGTAAAATCTTACGCCCGCCAATTGCGTTTGATGACGCCGACTACTCGTCCAGTTGGTTGCTTCTCTGAGATAGGTCTTGCAGTCTTCTCGTATTTCAGCGCCTTCTGCTCAGCAAGAAGGGCTTTGTTCCTCTCGCCTTCTTCTGAATCTTCAACGTCGTCGTTCTTCAGTGTAACTGGTTACAGGTCGTTTAGCGAACATTATGACACCCGCAGAAGTCGACTGTATACCTTCTTGGTCGACGACTTCGTCTGCGGGTGCCTTCCACTCATTCTCATCAAAAACTTCGACAACGACAACATCACCCTGGACTGCACGATTCATGTGTTCCCGGCCAACCAGAAGAACTGGTTTATCAAGTGCCGTGACGGAGACGCTCCCCTAATCGGAAAAGTGATTGGATTCTCCGAGCACCCGCATTTCTTACGAAGAAGCCGCACCTCTAAATAGTTGTATTGATTTGCGTTGAAAATGCCTTGGCGTAGTTGACCTTCCTTGACACCTGCAATACAAGTGGCTGTGGGGAGATACTATGATGGAAGGTTTTCACTTGGTCTATATCGCAGCCCATTGTACCACATACGTCAGGGTACACCGTTCTGACTCGTCCAGATGCTGTGGTAGGTTCTATATCATCTGAACCGGCGGCTGACAGGAGGTCCAAAAGTTGACTTGAACCCTGCATGCCTTCCACGTATTGACGAACTGTAACGCAGCATTTGGTAACGTCGTTCATCTCTAGTCGTGGTCGATGGAAGCTTACCTGAGAGACAAGGAATATAATCTCTTTCAGCCTTCTGACGATTGGCAACGTCGTCTGTTAGAAGGACAACAACAGGCAATATAGGCTCAAGCTGGCCCCGTATTGGCGGGCGCATAAGGTTTATATGGGCATTGTACCACCCTGTGGCCTTGCGGATACCTGGTACTCTATGACGCATGCTAACTTTGGACATCATATGGGGACGTACCGCGGTCGTTGTGATCATTTGGAGTCTCTCCTTCTTCACGTATGACCGCCGTCTCTCTGAAAAGATTCAACTTCGGAGGAGGTAGCCTGTAGCATGTGACTTACGATCTGAACTCGTTGTAGAAGACCCAGGTTCTCTTGTCATCAACTCTTATCAAGGTCTTCAGACGATTGTAAAATGGGAGAGAGCGGTGCCTAACTTCCTCAAGCACAGTTTGTAATAAGATGATCGGCGACGTGAACAGAGCGGACTCCATGAGGTCCATCTGTAATGGCGACATAGCGCATAGTGCATCAAAATGATGGCTCAAGAAAACGAAAGGGAATCCACAGGAAAGATGAAAATACGGCAGCGTACCTGGGAAAGGAACACGTTGGTATCGGGTAGAATGAAATGACCCTTGGGGAACAACTTGTGGTCTTGAGCTCCATTCACGGGCAGTGTCGGCCGGTCGGAACCCGAACACTCTCTGCAGCTCTCTATGCCGCATTGAACATCATCCCTAAGATATCTCTCACGTATGACTGGAAATAACACCGTGTCTTGAGTAAAGGTGCACCAAGGGCAATTTGCTAACCTTTTATGACTTTCCCCCGAGCAGTCTTTTTGAAGAACTTGCGCTGTGTTATGACTGCGTCATCTCGTGCACGCTTCCTTACAATGATCTCGACCATAGCCTATGAGCAAAAAGGGGATGAGTTGTTGAAGCTCTGAAAGAGGCACGCCATACCACGCTCAGCCATGTGCATCTTATCTAATCTTATCTATGCGTTTTCTTCTCGTATGCTGCTGACAGCTCAGTACCCAGCACTACTCAGTATCTCACCGGCAGTACCAGTGTTGTAACGACCTTTGCAGTCCCAGATTGTATGAAGTACATTCAACATATGCAATTACTGTGGTTCCTTCTACCTCTTATACCTTCTGCCGTATCGCAGCCAACCAACGCATCGGACGATTCGTTATTATGGGGCGCGTACCGTCCTAACCTGTATTTCGGTCTGCGACCACGTATACCACAGTCGTTGATGACAGGTCTGATATGGTTCGGTACTGAGGACTACCAGTCGTTCTCGAGTAAGTGCTGCATATGTATGCCACGTCTTTCGAGTCTCATTCCCTGTTCCAGAGGCGCGTCATGCATGCGACCAGGGCGACGAATTGGACGGCTATTCATGGACCGTCTATGATGCCCGTGAAGGCGGTGTCCAAGTGCTTAAAGACGGGAAGAATAACGTTCAAGTCACGACAGAATTCTTAAAAGTCCCAGGCGGTGAACACGGGGGTAGCTGGGCAGCAAGGATCAAGGGAGAGCCCATGTATCCTGGTCTGTCCTGTCCACTGACTGGAATGTCCGAGATGTTGACTTTAATGACAATGATAGAGAGACTATCTCACACATCCTTTATTTTCTATGCCGGGCTCGAAGGGTTGGGTGGCATGGAGATGGAGACTGACGAGGATCAGAATGTACGTGTTCATTGCCATTTCCTTCGTTCCTCGCTTTCGTTAATGGTTCAGAAAGGGTATAGATGGCCCAATTGAGCTCGTAGGCTCAACACCCGAGCTGGACGATTTCACAATACGTATTGTCGATGGTGCTCAATCAATCCATCTCCGAGTTGGTATATTGCTCACAGTTTCCTCAGGGCCGGACAACAATTTCGTGACCGAAGGTTTGTTCGTGGATAAGTTTACCAGCCGCATCGGAAAAACACATTATACTGGTTTGAAGATACCCCCAGGAAACGTCTGGCAGGCAAAAGGTGCATATCTCGGTCTTGTGATTATCCACACTCAACTAATATCACGATTCAAATAGAGCTTATAATGCAGAACATTATCTCTCGCGCAAATAGAGACCTTGCACTATACACAAACCCTTCGGATGGGCCCCGTAGTGCTCCTGATCCGTCATTCGTACTACAGCTGTCGGACGAAAATCAGTCAGGAAGTAACGTATTCGCTGTTCAGAAAACCTTCGACGGCAAATTCCAATTCGATGTGTACTTCGAGAGCCATAGCGCGCGGCACAAGCTTAATCGTAGGTCTTGAGAGTCTGCCCCGCCGTCTTCGACTGATGCTGATGATCCTACCCAAGCTGTCATTCTTGATGAAGGCATCCCGGCTTTGACCCAGTCGGTCATCAAACGTTTCCAATCAACTTTCCCAGTCTCGGCATCTCCTGACCATGACTCGCTTGAGGCATTCTCTCTCGCCATTACCTCCGACCTCATGGGGGGTGTTGGTTACTTCTACGGACAGTCAATCATCGACCCCACTTTCTCCTACGAGTGGGATCAAGAAGAAAATGATCTTACTGCCGATGACTATGACGAAGACGGGAGCAAGATCATTATTAAAGGTGCTAGGCCAACACACCCCAGGGCTCTTTTAACGGCTACCCCAAGCCGCAGCTTCTTCCCTAGAGGGTTCTACTGGTCAGGGCTGTTAACATTTCGTGAGTCTGTCTACTCATTTCCGTTTAGGGACGAAGGATTCCATTTGCTACACATTGGGGAATGGGACAACGACTTCAGGCGAGTGGTCCGCTTGGATCTTGTAGGACCCAGCGCCTGATGATGGGATAGCTTGGAAATTCTCAAGGACTGGATTGATCTCATTGATGAAGACGGTTGGGTTGCTCGTGAGCAGATACTTGGGGAAGAAGCGCGAAGCAAGGTAAGCAACAACTCTTTCAGCACCCAATTATCACATAGCACACAATCGTCCGCAAGGTTCCGCAAGAGTTCCAGACCCAGGTTCCCAGTTTTGCAAATCCGCCAACGTTGACCATGGCTGTCACTGCCTTCATCAACCGCTTGAAGGAGAACGCAAGACCATCCGACTCCGAGCTCGGCATGGACTTCAGCATGGGCGCGTCCCAAACGCTTCTCTCGTCCCCTTCGTTCTCTGGAAGCCGGTACCTACGGGATCCCGAACTCGCATTATCCTTCCTCAAATCGATCTACGAACCTCTGAAGCGACACTACCACTGGTTCAAACGCACCCAGCGCGGCCAGCTCAAGCAGTACGACCGGAAGGCGCGCTCGCGCACTGAGGCGTACCGGTGGCGCGGTCGCTCCCAGCAACACGTCCTGACAAGCGGGATGGATGACTATCCACGCGGGCCGCCTCATGCTGGAGAGCTCCACCTTGACCTGATTTCGTGGATGGGTTTCTTTACCAGGACGATGCGGGAGATCGCGGAATTCGTCGGCGAGGAGGAGGACAGAGCGTACTTCGAAGAAGTGGAGAAAGCGATCATTGATAACATTGAAGGTGACATCTTGTTCCGGACGGGAGAGGCTGTGTCGCTTACTGGCACGGCGGGCATGCAGATCTTCATTGGAACGAGGAAGAGCAGATGTACTGCGATGTCAATGTTGACGATGAAGGTACCTGCTAATCCACATAGATTGCCTGCCCGCTAACGTATCTGTACGCAGATGAGTCATACCACGTCTGCCACAAGGGATATCTCTCCCTGTTCCCCTTCCTCCTCTCTCACCTGCCTCCAGACTCGCCGCACCTCGGCGCCATCCTCGACCTGTTGCGTGACCCTGATCATCTGTGGTCCCCATATGGGCTGCGAAGTCTGTCAGCATCACATCCCGAGTTCGGGAAGGGCGAGAACTACTGGAGGGGCCCGATCTGGGTGCAAATGAACTATCTTGCCCTCCGTGCGCTACACAAGGTACGTCGTCGCTGAATATGCACGGCCCAGGTCCGTAGCTAACGCCGCAGCAGACATACGCTGCTGCAGAGGGGCCGTATCAAGCAAAAGCGCGAGCCATCTACATCGAGCTGCGGCGGAACATCATCCGCAATATCCACAAGGTCTGCGCATTTACCATCTGCATTACCATGCATGCGCTGACCGTGACCGTGGACGTCGCATAGGAATACGTACGTTCTGGCTACGTTTGGGAACAGTACGATGCCATCACTGGAGAGGGAAGGAGAAGGTACGTCCTTTTGTGGCTGACGCGCGGCCTTTTGACTGAGCGAGTTTCTTTCGCAGCCATCCCTTCACCGGCTGGACTTCACTAGTGACACTCAGTACGTTGTTACCTGACCCTCACCCCCATGGCATGCGGGATTTTTCTGATCATCCTTTTTTTTCAGTTCTGTCCGAGAAATTCTAATTCCCATTACCGCATGTAGTTGGTATTGGAGTGCACTAATCTTCAAGTTCTGATGTGTTCTCCTTCCTTTGTGGTCTCCGCCCATTTTTGCCTGCTTCTGACATTCATTTCCGCTTCTGATTACCTATGCCCTACCCCTCCTCCCAAATCCTACAGCGGTAGCAGGCACTTTCCGGCACCCGGCCTTATTCCTTATACTGTAATAGCCAAAAAATCGCGAATAGCTACAGTAATCGAAGAGTAAGGTTCTGTCCACATAATTATCGAATCAAGCTTGGGAAAGCTATGATCTACTAAGAAGTTGCCTTTTTTATTGGCAAGCTATGATACGCCATTTGTGGCGGCACGATGGGAGTTGAATGCGTGGGAGATCTGGAGGCACAGTGTCCCAACCAAACAAAGTAATCAAGCGATCTTTCTGGCCGCTTCAGTTCAAGTTGTTTGCTACGTCCGACTCTGAGACATAAAGATTGGACATTGTAAGGTGTCTTAAATATATTCTTGGCTGGGCTTGATAGGTAACATATTCTCTTCAAGACCTGATGACTTTGTGGCGTGCATATGATCTAGCTCTACAGACGGGTATGTTTGAGTTTGATAACATCTGCAGAATTTGGTTTTTTAGGATGTTGACCAATTACAACAATTGTTCCTCTGGCATCATTAGCTAGGTCTATTCTGTCCTGATGTTTTTATGTTACAAAGACTTGCTCCAGTTGTGCTTTTGCCTCTGGCTTTGTGGTTGTACTGTTGATTATCTGCCTCATCTTTGGTGACACTGTTGTCACCATGGTCACTTTCTTTTTCCTTTTTCTTTTGCCTACACTAAGTGCTTGTGACTCACATGCTGTCACTCTCACAATTTGTCAATCACATCATCTATGTTACTCATCTTCACATGTCACTCTGTGTTTAGATTACTCCTTTGTTCTATTTCTGTTGCTCTCTTATTGTTCTTCTGAGTTTGAACCTCACATTGTTTACTCTATTTCATTTGCATATTCAAATCTTCCTTCATATACAGTCTCACTTCAGCTTTTATTCCCCTCACTGAAGACTCTGTGTGCTCTCTCTACACATACTCATGTGCTCTCTTGTGCCCTCTTCCTTTCAGCTCCACTCACACCATCATCATGTCAGCACTTGACATTTTGCTGCTTGAGTACCTTGAGATGTACCTCAAATACCTTGCTTCCTATGGGGAAGAACTCCACCTCTTGGTCCTCATTCTCTTACATCACCAGAGGTTGTATCTTGTCATCACCATCTTCCTTGCACTCCTTATGGCCTTCACCCTCAAAGAGAACTTCTTCTCATGCATCATCAACTCTCTCCACTTCTACCATGTGTTTGCCTATTCTTGTAAGGCTGATAGTGCCTGCACTAAGATGATGCACCTATCAGCTGTCAGGCTGCCTTTTATTCTCCCTATTTTTCTCTATATTTTCCATATTTTACTTATGTTTCTATTGAAGAAAATTAGTTAATTTAACAATTTGTCAGATCTCATAATTGCTCCTGATCTATCAAAGCAATTCTCAGTCATGCATTCCTCTTGCTCATCTTTATTGGCTGATGATGCATATGTCATCTGATCTCCAATTGGCCTAGTTATGAAGTAGTTATGACTCCTTTTCCACATTTACTGCAGATGCTCATTCAGCTCTCTCACACTTGCTGTGGAGTATCACTAATCTTTCCCACACCTACTGCAGACATCTGTCAGCCTCACATCAGCCATATCCCAGCCTCCTTTAGAGGGCTTAATGGGAGCTGTCCTGGATCAAGCTGAGGGATGACAAGCCTCAGACAAGAAGAGGGGTGAAACCAGCTGTATCAAGCTGGGGTCTATTTTCTATACTACTAGCCTGTTTATAGTACTATGGGACATGCACAGACCAGGTGCAGTAACTAATGGCAGGTCATATAAGTAGGAAGTGCAGCCATCATGAGAACATGCTCAGCATGCCTACTAAGAATGGCCTATTGGACAGTCTTAGGGATTTGTTGATTGAATACTCCTGGTAATGTGATAATTGATATAGATGTTCCTGGTGACAATGATGAGAGGGATTGATGAGATAGTGATGAGGATGATAGTTCTGATGACTATATGAGGATCCAGGATGATGAGTATAGAATGTCTTAGTGACACTTAGTGACTTAAAGATCTTAGACTTAGTTCTTAGTGTTGAAATATCAGTGCATACCACTACAATCTCATCCAGTTTCCCTCCTTGCAGTACTTCTTTACCTACACATTACATACAAATGCATCATACCACTACTTATCCACTATCTCCTCAGACTACATCTCCACTCACATGTCTGAGCACCTACATCTACTCTGGGATGATGTGTGTCAGGATGTGTTATTTTTCTTTTCATTTTACAATTCACTTTTATCTTATCTGATTAGATATCTCATGATAATCTATGACTCATTCATGATTCATGATTGGACCAATTACTCATTACTTATGATACATATTCTCACGACGACTGTGCAATGCTGTGCATTACTTACAGATCATTCTCACACATGCTATCCTTGTTCTATACTTTCAAATGCTTGCCCTACAGTAACATATGCGGTCTGTGCACACAGGCATTTACTATATATACTGTACTAAGTAGTGTACTTGCTCTTTAGCTTAGTACTTCTGGGATATCTGCTTCATAGTGAGTTAGTCCTTGAATATACTATCATCCCTTGTCCTCTTCCTCTTCATAAGTCTACTGTGTGACCTCGCTAGTAGTGTTGGCCTCACAATAGTACTAAGCTCTTTAGTGACCCCACACTATCCTCTCTCAACCCCCTTGTTTCAACCATCGCTCCCCACCCTACTTGTCTAAGAAGACATAGTATTCTGTTTTTACAGTTTCAAATTTTTGGTAGTCAGCTACAGTGCTGGGCCTTACATTGCCTCAGTGAGTAGTGCAAGGGTGTCTTACCACTTAGTGGAGCACTGAAAACCCCCTGACAACCATTTGGACCAGGGATATGTTAAATTTTACTATATCAGAGAATTCTTTCATATTATACAAGTAGTACCTAGCACATTACCATACCACCATCTTCCACTTTGCATTTGAAAGGCTTACACCCTTGAAAAAGGTGTAAAGAGTTTTCACTTTGTGCAATTTTATTCTTCACCATTCTGAGAATACTTTGCTTGGAAAAGAGGACTTGTTCTGGCAAATCCTACACCAAACTTGTCACTCCTCTCACATGTCCCACGTGCCAAAACACCTCTAGCACACTCCAAAGATATTATGGCAATGCATTCAATTACTGCCGACAACAAGCAATCTGGTTTTTTGAACTTCATAATCCATACTATGCCACCCATTGTAATGAATTCCCTTGGCATTTCTTTCTGCAGTACTATGAGTGAACCAGCTCATATTATAATTTGATCCCCCAAGCCTTCATCTTCTGAAATGAGCAATGACAAACTCCAGACCCAGCAATTGGGAAATGAGAGAACCTGTTCCCATAATCAAAGACTCATCAGGGGAAACTGAATGCTAAGAGCAGCCTATTGGATGGTCTTAGGGAAGGTCTGTAATGGTACTCCTGGTAACAAGGTAGTGAATATGTGCTTGATTTGCATAATAGAGATTCCTTATGACAATGAAGAGTGGGATCAATGAGATAGTGATGAGGATGATTCCACCAATGACTATACAAGGATCCAGAGTGATGAGTATAGGATGTCTTAGTGATGCTTAGAGTGACTTAGAGATCTTAGACTTAGTTCTTAGAGGATGAAGTGAGTTTCGGGTCAAGTGCAGTATAGGAGAATCCCTAGATTGTGAAGTTGACAAGACTGGGGTTTAAGACCACCAGTCTTTCAACTACTTATACAAAACCAAAGTCCTAAGTATAGTAAGGTTGCGCAGTAATGTGCAGTAAGTAAATGATAATGCGCAGTAATGCATAGTAAGTCATGTCTGTAATGTGGCTCAGCCACATGTGTGAAATGAACATGAGGTAAACAAGGATAAATAAGAGCAAGAAAAGAGAGTCCTTGCTAATTGTATAGTAATAGTCCTTAGCAAGTAAATGTTATAATAAATAAAGAAAGATAACAAAGAAAGAGATAAGTCTTTATAGTACTTGGAGCTAAGCTCACACTTGAGTATGTAAATACTTAAGTACTATAAAGAGAAAGGAAAATGAGTCCTTACTAAGTAAAGTGGAGCTAAGCTCACACTTGTAGTAATAATACTATGCTTTACTAGTAAGTAAGATAAAAGAAAAGAAAGAAAAAATAAAAATAAAAATAAAACTGTTATGAAGTGCCAAAGCAAGTGCCTCATAACACCAAAAGGGAAAGAAGAGCAATGGAAACTTCCAGACTACACATTATTGAATTCTGGGAAGGGCAGCAGACTGAGAGAGCTCAGCACATGCAGAAGTGCTGAGGTGAGAAGATGATGAGATAAAGAAAATATAGTAAGAGTAAAATAGAGTCGAAGAGGAGATCAAACCATAAAGAGAAAAGAAATACCAATAAGATGAGATAGAGATAAGTATACTTAATAAGTAAACAGTGTGATCAGCATCATAAGGTAGTGAAAAAACCAACACACATAACAGATCTGGAGGATACAGTGGAGATGATGAAGGTAGCAATGGAAACACAGCACACAAATACACAAAACCAGAATGTGTGATTCTTGGAGATGGGAACTGCATTGGCATGCACAACCAGCTCATTGGCCAGTATCACAGTGATGATGAGCACCTAGCCAATCACACACCCTACACTGGCCACTACATCTGGCCAATCTGCAGGCCTTGGGGCCCACATGTTTGCACAACACAGAGTAAAAGTTTCTGTGCCTACTCCATTCTCAGGGAAGTACGAAAAACTTGACTCTTTTATACAGGAGTTATTCCTCATATTCACTGCAAACAAAATGTGGGTTGACAGTGACCACATCACATATGCCCTATCCTATATGATAGGAGGAATACACCACAGAATTACTCCTCATTGCAGCAAAAGCAAGATATGATGACCAGGCTCTCATTGATTGCTGTTGCAGAGGATTAAATAATGAACTCCTGCAAAGGATTCATAACATCAATCCTCCTCCTGTCACTTACTTACAATGGCAACAAGTAGCTCAAACTGTGGACAGACATCTGTGTGAGTTCAAACAACTCATGCAAACCAGAGGCACCCCTGATTGGACCCCTAGAAACAATTATACATGTCCCCAAGCAGGATGGAACATCCAAAGCAATCTGCCAGTACAGAGAACAACCAATGCCATGGTACCCATGGATGTTGATAGGGCGCAGCACAGGAAAACAATCATATGCTACAATTGTTGACAAGAGGGGCACATATCACAAGAATGCCTGCAGAAGGGGAAGAAGAGTATTAGGGAGATACACAAGGACATCAGGCAGATGTCAACCGAAGACTTCCAGAAGCTCATGAATGATGAGTGGGATAAAAGAGGATTGCCTATAGATAGGCAGGGTTTTGCCAGGGACAATCAGTAGATACCACTGCATTGTCCTCCAATAGTTTCTCTATTCTATTTCCTGATGATGGTGCTGTTGATCATGCCAATGTATGTGATCCAATCATTGATGAATGCATTATTGTTCCAAATCATCAGGAAAAGAAAGAGAAAGAGGTATCAGAGAGTATGCCCTCTCACAAAGAAGAAAAGCACAAGATCATGGGGATAAAAACTGAATTACCCATGATCAAAGTAGAAATCAAAACAGTGGACACTGGAGTGACAGTCACTGTAGATGCTCTACTAGACTCAGGCACCACAACATGCTACATCGATGAACAATTTGTAAAACAAAACAATTTAAACACAAAAAAATTACCTATCACAATACCAGTCTATAATGTCAATGGAATGAAGAACAAAAATGGATCTATTAGAGAAACTGTAGACCTAATCTTGAAAACCTATGACCATACTGAAAGAACTACATTCTGTGTCACTGGTCTAGGAAAAACTAAACTAATTCTCCCCAAGGAGAAACATGGCTTAAAATCCATAATCCAGAAATAGATTGGCAATCAGGCTTGGTAACATTCTCTAGATGCCCACAAAGATGTCAAGTTAGACTTCTTGAAGAAAGTCTAGGAAAAAGATCAAAGCAATGAAGAGAGAAGCATGACTGAAGAAAGAGGTACCAAAGATGATAGAAGTAGATGATGATGAAGAAGATGAACCAAGACCTGGAGATAAGATTCTGTGTGTTATGATTGGTGAAGAAGAGAAAGAAGCAGTAATCAACAACATCAGTCAAGATCTCACAATTGAAGCAGAGAAGAAGATCAAAAGATCTTTCAAAGACATAGTACCCCTTGCATACCATTATTTCAAAACTATCTTCGAAAAAGAATCCTTTGATGAATTACCTCCCAAGCATATATGGGATCATGCTATAGAGTTAAAACCAAACTCAAAAATGCACACTGGAAAGATCTACAATTTATCCCTTATTGAACAAGCTGAATTAGAAATTTTCATAGATGAGAATCTTAAATCTGGATGTATATGACCTTCCAAATCCCTGATGGCATCACCATTTTTCTTCATCAAAAAGAAATCAGGAGAATTACATCCAGTACAAGATTATCATTGCCTCAATGAGATTACAATTAAAAATGCATACCCCCTACCACTCATCTTGGAATTAATTGATAAACTCAAAGGGGCGAATTTTTTCACCAAACTTGACATTTGATGGGGATATAACAATGTACAGATCCAAGAGGGAGACAAATGGAAGGTGGCTTTTATAACCAACAAGGGACTATTTGAACCATTAGTCATGTTCTTTGGACTGACAAATAGCCCTGCCACCTTTCAAACAATGATGAATCATCTTTTCTGTGTTCTCATTGCAAACAGCAAAGTAGTGGTTTATATGGATGATATTCTTATCTTCACCAAAACACTAGAAGAACATTGCCAAATTGTTGCTGAAGTATTGAAGATACTTCAAGACAATAAACTCTACTTAAAGCCAGAAAAATGCGATTTTGAGAAAGAAGAGATAGACTATCTTGGACTCAAGATCTCCCTAGACAAGATCATGATGGATCCTGTCAAAGTACAAGGAGTTGCAGAATGGCCCACTCCCACCACAATCATGGAAACCAGATCATTTTTGGGATTTGTCAACTTCTACAGACATTTTATCAGAGGATTTCCAGAAATCACCAAACCTCTGAATGCTTTATTACAAAAAGACACCAAATGGAAATGGGAAGATGATCAAATACATGCATTCAAATCACTCAAAGAAGCCATGTGTTCCAAACCCATTTTGGTCTTTCCTGAAGCAGACAAACCATATCTGGTAGAAGCTGATAGCTCTGGTTATGCAACTGGAGCAGTTTTATCCCAAAAACATGATGATGACAAATGGTATCCAGTGGCCTACATCAGCAAAAGTTTATCACTGGCAGAACACAATTACAACATCTATGACAGAGAGATGTTGGCAATAATCTGAGCACTGGAACAATGGCAGCACTACCTTGAAGGTGCACAAAATACGGTTGAAATCCTTACAGATCACAGGAATCTAGAGTACTTTATGAGTGCCCAGAAATTGAACCATTGCCAGGCATGATGGTCTCTCTTTCTTTCTAGATTCAATTTCAACCTTACCCATTGCCTGGGTAAATCATCTGACAAGCCTGATCACCTCTTGAGACATTTGGATCATAAAGAGGGGGTGGAATGTGACAATGATGACATCATATTGCTGAAACCAGAGTTTTTTAAACAATCAATCAATGCAATATTCACAAACCCACCACTACTGAAAAAGATCTCAGAGAAGCACAGAAGAATGAAGGAGAGATACAACAATGGAGAGAATTGCCAGCAGATGAAGTGAAGATGGCAATTATTGCAGGACATAGGGAAAATCAACAGGGACTCCTTACATACAAAGGAAAAATCTTCATTCCTGAAAGCTGCAGAGCAGAAGTAGTGAAACATTGCCATGATAGTCCAATAGTGGGACATCCAGGACAATGGAGAACATTGGAGTTAGTGGGAAGGATATTTTGGTGGAAAGGAATGGCAGCATATATTGGAAGATACATAGAAGGATGTGAACTCTGTCAAAGGACAAAAGTCATCATGAAGAAACCACAAGGTGAACTCACACCTAATGAAATCCCAAACTGACCCTGGCAAATCATATCAACAGACCTTATCACACAATTGCCAGATAGTCAGGGATATGACTCTATCCTAGTAGTGGTGGATTGATTTTCAAAAATGATTCATGCAATGCCCACTACTACTATGGTAACAGCAGAAGGAGTCATGTGGCTTTTTAGAGATAACATCTGGAAATTACACAGATTACCAGAGAAAGTCCTCTCTGACAGAGGCCCACAATTTGCTTCAAGAGTTATGAAGGAATTGAACAAAATCCTCAGAATCAAAACAGCACTTTCAACTGCTTTTCATCCACAAACCAATGGACAAACCAAATGAATAAATCAAGAGATAGAAGAATATCTCAGAATCTTCATTAATCATCAACAAGGCAATTGGATGAACTGGCTGCCTATGGCAGAGCTTTGCTACAATAATCAAATCAATGCATCTACTAAGCAAACTCCATTCATATTGAACAGCAGTCAACATCTGAGGATGGGATTTGAGCCTCATATTGAATCCAATATTGAATCAGTAGATGTCTTCATATCTTCACTAGAATGAGCTAGGGATGACACCAAATCAGCATTGAAGAAAGTGTCAGAAGATATGACAATGCACAGGGGAATGACTCCCACATATGAAGTAGGGGATAAAGTCTGGTTAGATACATCCAATATCCAATTGGATCAACCTATGAAGAAACTGGATCACAAGCAAATTGGGCCATATGCAATTATCAAAGTTTTATCCAACAACAGCTACAAACTTGCATTGCCCAATGTTGAATATTCGTGTGTACGGACTACCTTTCATTTGGCTCCACTACCTATAGGCATTGCCTACAACTCTACATGTACAACTTACCTACACAACACATACCGTGCTTCTTCCCTAACTCCTCGGACTACCAACTCACATACAGGTCTGAGTACTCTTACTCCACACATACTCTTGGATGATGCATGTCCCTCCCACTTTAGGTAGTTGTTGTATTCTACTTTACATTCTCTGCATCAACTCTATCCACACACACTATATATGATGGATGCATTACCCTACAAACCTCTTACATATCCTCCCTGCAGTGCACTTAAACCATGTTGCCTCACCATACTGTGCTTGCAACCCACTCTCTCTGCTGCAGACATGCATCTGCCCACATCCCTAGTGATGCTAGGTTTCTCATACATGTTGTCACTCATATATATCATAGTTGCTGCCGTCTCCCATATCCTGCGTGTACAGGTTATGGGCCCTGCCCAGCACACAGGAGCCAATGCAACTTGTTCTATCACTTACATCATCATCACAGTTGTTGCCTTATCTCTCATCCCCACCACCTCTGCCACTACATTGCCAAAAGTCACCATCCCATCACTCAAAGGAAAAACAAACTACAAATGATGGGCAACCTTAGTTCAAAGCACACTGATCATACCAAAGCTATGGTATGCTGTGGATGAAGGCATCCCAATACCAGAATACAAAAAAATTGAAGATGAGCCTGCCACAGAAACCAAAGCAGCAAAGTACCACTATGGTAAAGAAGTCTTGAACAAAACCAAAATTGACAAATACAATGGAGACAACAAAGCTTGCAATACCTACCTCACCTTATACATGGGACCCTCAACAGACCACCATATTGACCATGATGCTCCATCATATGACAACTGGAGGACCTTGAAAACTGAATATGGTACAAAAGGTGTGATGTCAACATTTCACACACTCCGCTCCTTCAGAGAGTTCAAATTCAATGACTCCACACCATATGTGAAGCAAATTGAAGAATTCCAACTCACATGCATCAAGCTAACAGATAGTGGAAAAATGATACCAGACAATGACCTTGCCCTAGTCTTATTCATGGCTCTACCTAGCTCCTGGAGCAATGTCATCTCCACATTTCTTGCAACTCAATTCAACCTCTACAAGATTGATAGTGACATTGTTTGCAAGACTATCACAGAAGAATACGACTGGTTGCATGCAAACAAGCATTCAATTCTGTCTTCTGCACAGCATGCACACACATTTACTCCAAACAACATGGCTTTGACCTCATTGGCCACTAACTCACCTACATCTCCCTCTGGTTTCACCTCCCATGGCAAGCCAAAACTCAACCGCTACACCTGCATGAAGTGTGGCCCTGGCAGTCACAGCAATGATTTTTGTTGGGTTTTGCATCCAGAAAAGAAAAAGGAAAGGGGTTTTGGGAATACCACTGCTAAGTCTGTCGTATCTGCTGCTGTTGTTGAACCACCACCTCCTGTACCACCTGCCTTACCTTCTATGTTAAATGTCATGGGTGCTGGACCCACCAGTTTGTTCTACTTCAACATGTGCAATTACTGGATGTTAGATAGTGGCACCAGTGACCATATTAGTCTGCACCCTGCCAATTTCATGCCAGGCTCTGTCCTCAACACTCTGGGCTCCATCCACCTTGGAAATAATGACACAATACCCTACCTAGGCATTGGTACTGTGAAAGGCACCACCATTATCAATGGAAACCTCTGTCACATTACCCTAGAACATGTACTATATGCTCTGGGCACTGGTACATGCTTTCTCTCAATTCCACAACTAACAGCAAAGGACTTGCCAGTCACTTATTCAAAACAACACTGCCAGATGTACAAAGACAACACCACACATGCAATTGGTGTTGTGCATGGTGGAATGTACTGGCTAGAACTAACAATCACCTCATCATTGGCACTCACAGCTCTTGGCACTCTCAAACCCTCCTATGCAACTTGGCACAATGTCAGGCCACTATTATTTTCCTTATTTTTCTCTTCATTTTCCTCTATTTTCTTATGTCTTTATCACCATAGATCTTACAATTGCTCCTGATCTATCAAAGTGATTCCCACAGTCATGCATTCATTCTCTTCATCTTTATTGGCTGATGACATGTATGTCGTCTGATCAGAGATTGGCCTGTTCTATCTTTAGTTATACTTCATTTTCCCACTATTACTGCAGATGCTCACCAATCCTTCTCACACCTGCTGCGGAGCATCACCAATCACTCTCACAATTACTGCAGAGCCTCAGTCAGCACTTACATGTCTTCTCTATTATTAGGTATGACATCATTACTGTACCCTATACTGTACTGCATGGTCTGTGCATGCTTCAGGGTACTATATATACATAGGACTCCTAGTGGTTTATTCCTCAGTTCTGATCATCTGGGATATCTGCTAGGTACAGTAGTATTCTAGCTTTCTCTTGTCTTACACTTACTGATTATATATCTGGGATATCTGCTAGTCAAAGTGCAATTGTCCCTTTTGTTGTTTAGCTTTTCCTCCTCAGTTGTTTGGCTTCAACATAGTGTCAGCCTCACACACAATAGACTAGCACATGCCCCACAGTCCCTTCTTATGAAGCTGCATGACTCAATGTCCATCTCTGGCTTCACAGTCCCACAGCACTCACTGCACCACACATCACCATGCACCAGATGTGTGTTTGGGAAACTTGCATGAAAACAATTCAAACCATTGTCAAAACACACCCTACAACCACTGGATCTAGTCCACAGTGACCTAGTGGGTCCCATGCAAATGAAATTGTTGCAAGGCTCATATTATTTTGCTTCCTTCATAGATGACTATTCCAGGCATGCCATTGCCTATGCATTGGCCTCAAAAGATGCTTTTTCACAAGCTCTAACCACTTTTCTCGCCTGGTCTGAAACACAAACAGAATGTAAGCTGAAGATGCTGCACACTGACCACAGTGGTGAATATGTGAACCACATGGTGCAACACATACTTGAGGAGGCTGGTATTTCACACAATCTCACCACACCCTATTCACCAGTGCAAAATGGCTGTGTAGAGCATTGGAATAGAATGATCATCAACTCCACACTATCCATGCTACACAGTGCATCAATCTCACATGGTTTCTGGGAGTACACTTTACTCTATGCCATTCAGGTTTACAACAGACTCCCACAATGCACACACAACTGGAATACACCACATGGGCTCTGGACCAATGGACACACCCTGGATCTCTTGTATTTCTGGACCTTCAGATGCTTAGCATATGTTGTGATGCCAGTGGAGCATCACACAAAACTTGACCCATGTGTGGCACCCATGGTTTTCATAGGTTGTGAACCAGGCTCCAAAGCCTGGAGGTTCTGGGACTAAAACACTCGACGAGTCATTGTATCATGCAGTGCTGTTTTCAACAAACTCATCTTTCCTTTTGCACCGCAAACTTCTGCAGTGCCCACAATACCTCCACCTTCATTGCTCCTACCTCAAACACCTGACTCCAGCAGCTCCTCAGATCCAAGACTGAAGATGATTTGGACTACAATGTACTGATCAGTTCTCTAGCAGCTCCCATGACCCCCATTGCTATTGCAACTGCAGACACACCAACCTCCACTCTTCCCACTCCAGCTGTTCTGCCAGCACCACATACAATGCCCACATCACCACCACATGTGCATGGCCTGGCACTCCTGGTTACACCACTGTCCATAGCACTACTGGTACCAACCAGGATGCATGCAATGCATTTCTCCAACCACACACCAGGTGTTGTCATTCCCCATGCTGGGTATGACACAGAAACCAGACATGGTCATGTGTGCCACACAGCTTTGTTGGGTGAGCCTGAACCTGTCTACACCATGCTGAGCCTGGTCACTCCAGCACCCCCACCATCTTCTCCAACCAGCACACCAGCATTTGTGGAACCCATCATGCCAACTCCACCACCGCAATGCTCCAGATGCACAACACAACACCCTATATGCTATGGCAAAAGCATGTACAGGATGCACATGTATACTGATGTGCTACAGGACCCATCAAGCAACGAAGAGTTTGCTACCCTGGGTGCAGGTCCATCTCTCTCAGTGCTGCTTGCTGCAGCCACTTCCACCAGTGACCCACTCACTCTCCAAGAAGCTCATACATCCCCAAATGCTGCAGAATGGGACAAAGTGTGTCAATATGAGCTTGCAATGCTTGACAGCATGGGCATGTGGTCCTTGGTTGATCTACCCCCCTGCTGCACTGCTATGCCCAACAAGTGGGTATTCAAACTCAAAAATGATGGCTGGTTTTGCATGCATCTTGTCACAAAAGGCTTCAAACAAGTGCATGGAGTGGATTATGATGAAGTTTTTTCCCCTGTCATGCACTTTGAATCTTTATGTTTTCTCTTTGCCCTCACAGCTGCACACAACTGGCACATCCACTCAATGGATGTCAAGAGTGCTTTCCTTAATGGAGATGTCAAAGAAGAACTGTACATGACACAACCACATGGTTTTGAGTTGCCCAACCTTGCCAATAAAGTGTGTTGGCTCCACAAATCAATTTACAGACTAAAACAGGCTGCACAGCTCTGGAACATGAAGATGGACATGTGCCTTGGCAGCCTTGACCTCCACTGCATCCAGTCCAATGCCAGCCTGTATGTCAAGTGTAAGGGATTGTCCTTCCTATTCCTAGTATTGTACATTGATGATATCACAATACTTGGAAGTGACCTCATGGAAGTGCTTGAGCTCAAACATGCCCTTGCTGCTGCATTCAAGATGTCTGATTTAGGCAAGACCACCACGTACCTTAGTCTTGAGGTCACATGTTGATATGTGCTGTGCTGGGCTGAAGGGGAATTACAACCACAACCACAACAATTGCTGGAGGGTGCAAGTCATAAGATTCTCTAGACACCAAGGTATAGAGTTTAGTAGTTAAATGCAATAAACATGATAGCACAATGCTAAATAAGGCAACAATAGGAAGCATGACCAGGGCAACAAACAGGCATTATGGAGTTTGCAATATGATGAGATAAAGAGAACGTGATGCAACACAAGGGAGACACAATAATGAACGCAATGCAAGGAGACTAGACACAATGCAATGTAGAATGCAACTCAACACAATCACAATGGAGAACGCAGTGCAATAATAGATGTGACCTACAAGGAATGTGCACTTGCTTGAATTTGAGATATGTGGAGGGAGGATCAGAACACACTTTTTCACAGGGGACTCAGACAGGGGAAGAGATGTCAAATTGTGGGCAGGGGAAATCTGCTCTTTTCTGATGGACAATGCACTATCTAAATACAAGTCTAGCTCCAAGGCTGGAGCACAACAAAACACAACAGAAAATTTACAGTGCAGGGGTAGATCATAGGGATATTTGAAATGAAGTGGAGTCTGGACATGAGCAAATAAGGTATCATACTATAGCAGATGAGCAAAAAGAGGAATAGTGCTGATTGCACCAAATGCTGACTTCACAACTTGTGCCTCCATTTACTTTGACAGGTCCAGACTGTGCCTTGGCCTATTCATCCTATCCCTCATCAGCTGAACCTGGTATTGTTTTCTGATGCCTATGCGAATGAGTGATTAATGCAACAGTGGGTGTGGGTGATTGTTGTGTGCAGCACATTAATGTTGCTGTGTTCACCTGGTGTCACTGATGGTTGTTTTCCAGCTTTACATGTGTGTGATGCTCATCAATGTGACCATGCATGCCAGACCATCACTCTCTGTCAGTCACAGTATGTGGCCAGCATCATCACATATTTTGGTATGGTGGGGTGTAATCCTGTACACACTGCCCTACTGCACACATCACAACTCATGCCATTCAATGGAACTGCCAGTGCTGCCACATGCTCGCTGTACCAGCAAATCATCGGCAGTATAATGTACACTGCAGTTGTGTCCCAACCCAACATTGCCTTTGCAGTCAACACCCTCACGTAGTATTGCACAAACCCTGCACCAGAACACATTGCCACCATTAAGCATGTCCTGCAGTACCTCACAGGAACAACTGCCCTCAGATTAAACTATGACAGCACTCAAAGCAGATGGGTTGTCATGCACTCTGACTCCAACTGGGCTGCCTCACTATCCAACCACAAATCAACTGGCACCTTCATATTTTCAGTCTATGGTGCCACCATTTCATGGTTGTCTCATCAGCAGCACATCATTTCCTTATCCATGATGGAAGCTGAGTACATCATGCTATCACAAGCTGCAGCCCAAGCCGCTTGGTACTGCAACCTCATGGGAGAACTCCACATTCCATTCCCATTGCTGCTGACCCTCTGCAGAGACAACAAAGGATCTGTTGACTTAGCCAACAATCCCATTGTTGGAAAAGGGACAAAGCACATAGATATCAGGCATCATTACATTCGACAGTGTGTGAAAGAGTGTCTAATCATGCTAGTACATGTCCCATCCACCTCCATCATTGCTGACTCCCTGACTAAATCACTACCACATGCCATGTTTGAGTCACAGCATGCTGCCCTTGGCCTCATTCATGTCACTATGCCAAATGAGGGGGCATGTTGAATATTCATGTGTACACACTACCTTTTGTTTGGCTCCACTACCTATAGGCATTGCCTACAACTCTACATGTACAACTTATCTACACAACATGTACTGTGCTTCTTCCCTAACTCCTCGGACTACCAACTCATGTACAGGTCTGAGTACTTGTCAGGATCGTCAAGCCTACGGCGGACATCCATAGCGTGAGACCACTGACTCCCGATGTATCCCTGCTCTCCTTTGGAGAGACTTACCGGGAGCTGCCCTGGATCTAAGCCCA